>SZWC01005852.1:105399-134081 GCA_023375785.1 Penium margaritaceum | reverse complement strand
GTGGGAGTGAGCGAGGGTCAGCAGGGAGAGGCAGCGAGTGAGGGCATCGGCGAAAGAGAGAGTTAGAAGAGAGAGAGAGAGAGAGAGAGAGAGAGAGAGAGAGAGAGAGAGTATGCGTGCGCGTCAGACGCCCGCGGCTTTGCCCTAGAAAGCTGCTACAGCTGCGCAGCTGCTGCCTCTACCGCGCTGTGTGACAGCTGCTGGCCCGCTGCTGCACGTGGTTGTTGTGCGTCTGTAGCGAGCACACTGCTGCGGATGAAGGCTGCTGCCTCGCCGCCAATGCTGCTGCTGCTGCTGCGAGCTGAGCAATGCACGCTGCTGCTACTGCCTGGCGCTGCCAGCGAAATGCAGCTGCGATTGCTGCTCTTTGCTATTGCGTGCTACTTGCACGCTGCTTGCGGCTGATGCAAGCGCTGTTGCGGCTGCTTGCTGCTGCTGCTGCTGCGCCATGAATGTGACTGCTGCTGCTGCGCGCTGCTTGCTACATGCTGCTTGCACGCCGTGACTGCACCGCTTGTACGCGGCTGAAAAGCTGCTGGCAAGCGGCTGCCATTGCTCCCGCCGCTCCGCACGCGACTGCTATTGCTGCTGCTGTCTGTGGCTGCTACGCTCCTTGCACGCGGCAGCCTACCAATGGGCTGCCACGCTGTTTGCACGCTGGACACTGTTGCGGCTGCAGGCTACCATGCGGCTGGTTGCGGCTGCTGCCACTGCTGTTGTGCCCTGCGCACTGCTCAATGCCGCTGCTAATGCCAATGCTGCTGCTGATGCTGCGCGCTGCTTGCACGTGCAACTACGCCACGTGCATGTGGCTGCAACGCTGCTATCACACGGTTGACACTTACACGTGCCTTGTTTTTTTGCCGCTGTTACCGATGGTGCTGCTTCTGCCGCCCATACAGCAGCTGCAGTAGCACCCGGTGGGATCCTAGTGAACAATAAACCTAGCTTAGGTGGAAGATGAAAGCTGTCGTTGTTGCTGTTGCACACACGTTTGTCGCTCCTGGACACTTCTGTCTGCGTGGCGCCACGTGGNGGTTGACACTTACACGTGCCTTGTTGTTATTTTGCCGCTGTTACCGATGGTGCTGCTTCTGCCGCCCATACAGCAGCTGCAGTAGCACCCGGTGGGATCCTAGTGAACAATAAACCTAGCTTAGGTGGAAGATGAAAGCTGTCGTTGTTGCTGTTGCACACACGTTTGTCGCTCCTGGACACTTCTGTCTCCGTGGCGCCACGTGGCGCATCTCAGCTGCGTTTCAGACTCATTCTACTGCTTTGTTGCTCACACGCCCCCCTTTCACTCTGATACCATGCTAAAATAGGTCTAGGGCATGCAGGCCCATGCTGGATGAGACATGAGCTCTGGGTGTGAGTGGGAGAAACGCAGTGCCAAAATTTGGCTAAGTCTGGAATGATAGAATTAAGAATCAAGGAGAGGGAATACACTGAGTCCTACACTGAGCTTTTGTACTGGGGACTGGCGGCTAGCCCACCAGGCCCCGTCATCCCCGCCGCACCAAAAGGCACGGACGGGGAGTACACATGTCCCGGAACATGAAACCACAAACTGGAGGTCTCCCGAGGCACCGGAACAGTCAACCGTGTGCTCGGGTCTGGACCGACAGGAAAATATCAAATGTACCCCAAACACAACCAGAATATACGGTGACACACTAGCATCACGGTCTAGTCAAGCTAGGCAAGTTTAGGCCTCCCGAGACGTCGGAACATGTAACCGGGCGTCCGGGTCTCGGCCACACGCAGACTACACACGTCTGTCCCTAAGACTAGACCAATCAGTGCAGGGTCTCCCAAGGTACCGGCACAAACCACCGTGTACCCGGGTCTCGACCACAAAGAGAGTGTACAACCTATCAGAGGAAATATGCAGTCAATCTTTGTGGGTCTCCCGGAGCACTGGCACAAACCACCAAGTGCCCGGGTCTCGACCACCGAGAAAACTCTACTAGACACATATGGGTAAACTGAGTTGCTAGAATGCACCATTCATGTCACAGAGGAAGTAATGTAGCCACTGGAGAACCATCAGCTCAAACTAGGAGACAAGGCTACACGATGGCTCAAATCCCATACACCAACAAGGTGCCTGCACCAAGCGCAACATACTCGGCGTCATTGGACCTGCGTGCCACACAACCCTGCTTGCCACTTTTCCACGAGATTGCTGTTCCACGTACGAGAAAGACACCGCCAATGTGACTGCGCGCATGTGTATCATGCGCCCAATCGCTATCAGTGTAGCCATTGACGACCTCAACGGCCATGCCTAGTAGCAAAGGCCAACTCATGCAGTGGAGAGTGCATACCTGTCGACTCGCAACGTTGCCTCCATGTGGCGTGTCCTCGGGCGCTGGGAGAACTATGCAACAATGTTCATCACAAAGGTGACGTCTGTTTTGGTGGTAGCCGGGTATAGTTGGAACCCTATTGCTGTGATTTGTGACGTTCCCGTCGACCTGTACAGTTTACTGTGACAACCCGGCCGTGACCATGCCTGTGAAAATCCCTGATGCGGACCCAGGTGAGAGACAACTTCCTAGCACTGCTGTCGCTGGCGTGGCAGTACAAGCCGGCCAGCTAACTCACTAGCACACACAGGTGGGAGTGAGAACAGCAAGGGGTTGGCCAGGGACACAAGTACAAGTGTCAGAAGCTGCAAAATGTTGAATTGTGCAGAGAGAGAGGTCACAACTGAGGCCAGGACAACTTAAATAGTGCCACGACCCTACTGGATGCACACACACACGCAGCACACAAGGGCGCGAACAAAACAGTGGAAAAAAACACAGTTTTGGCCATAACTCCCTGTAGAGACGTCCGAACGACAAGCCGTTCAAAGGAGAACGGCCGCATCGACAAGATCTACGACCTGATAGGCTACACGCCTATGTGCTGTACCACGGCATGAATCTAAAAAATATGAGAGTCTTCTGGGCGTCCGTCGCCGCCGGCCGCTGGACTTTTGCCACCGTCGCCAGTCTCAGGGATCTGCACGTGAATGGACATGAGCCGAGGGGTCACCGTAAGTCGTGTATGACACACGCAACAACAATCCCCCATGACCAGAGGGCGAAACACGTCCATGCACATGTAGACACTAACGCAGGACAGAACAAGATACGCACAGCCGTTGCAGGTAGCAAGCACAGCACAGGCAAGGTTGCACATGAGGAATCAAGCTGCAAGAGGGATGGGGCTGAGTCCCACGGAACGAGTGGCGGCATGAAACTTCGAACGACCCAGAGCCTTGGTCCGAAAATCCGCGCACTGCCTGTCAGTGCCCACGTGGATGACTCGGATCTCACCACGGTCAACCAGATCACGCACAAAGTGGTGCTCAACATTAATGTGCTTTGTGCGTGCATGGAACACACCTGAGTTCTTGGTGATGGCCTCCGCGCTCATGTTGTCACACTGGAGAACCACGAGGGGAATGGATTGACGCAGTTCACGTAATAGACGGACGAGCCAGACACACTCCGCTGCACCGACGCCTAGAGCAACATACTTTGCCTCAGCCATGCTGCGTGCAATGCAGCCCTGCATCCCACTTTGCCAGGACACTGTAGTGCCTCCTATGAGAAAGATGTAGCCGGTACGGCTCCTACCGTCTGGACTCCACGCCCAGTCACTGTCTGTGTACCCACAGAGCACATCTGACACATGCTCGCAAAAGCACAGGTCGAAGCGTGCGGTGGACAGGATGTAGTGCACACACCGGACTGCGGCCTCCAGTGTTCTTTGGCGTAGAGCCTGCAAGCAGGTTGACAGTGAAGGCAATGTCAGGCCGTGTTGTGGTGGCCAAGTACATGAGCGAGCCAATGACTTGCAGGTACAGGGTCATATCGACTGGCTCCCCCAAGTCAGCTGGGTCATCCACCTTCAAGGCAACCTGCCCCTCATGGGTCATGGGCGTGGAGGCCGTGCGGACGGCAGTGAGGAGGTCGGCAAAGCGCTCCCCCATAGTCTCTGCGTAGCGTCCCTGATGGACACGGAGTGTGCGGCGGACACGGTTGTGCACGATCTCCATCCCCAAAAAGACGGAGGCCTCATAAAGATCTTTCATTTTCTAGGCCGAGGAGAGAACGGCTTTGGCAGCGTTCACTACTTCCAGGTCAGGCGAGGCAATCAGAAGATCGTCCACGTAGACGAGGATGGCAACGAGTGGTTTTGAGACTGTGAGAGGAACATAGATGGGTCAGCATCACTCTGAACGTACCCAGCGCGTCTCAGCTTGCTGGTGATCTCCTGGTTCTAGGAGCGAGGTGACTGTTTCAGGCCGTACCAGGCCTTCCGCAGCCGGTATACGCAACCGGTGCCATCCTCAAAGCCAGGTGGCTGGACCATGTAGATCTCCTCCTCAAGGTCCCCGTTCAGGAACGCGTTGTTAACATCCATCAGATGGAGTTCCCAGTCGTGCTGTGCTGCCTGGCTCAGCAGCGTGAGTGTGGTCGTCATCCGCCCAACATGGGCAAAGGTCTCAGTGTAGTCCAGGGACCTGAGAGAAGCCTTTTGCTGTCAGGAGTGCTTTGTAGCGCTCCACAGTGCCGTCTGGCTTGAGCTTCTTGCGTAGAACCCACTTGGCCTTGATGGCCTTGCGGTTCTTTCGCAAGTCCACCAGCTCAAAGACGTCGTGCTCTCGGATGGAATCGAGCTCAGTCTGGCAGGCAGCGTGCCACTGCTTAGCGTCGGAGGCTGACAAGGCCTCAGTCAGACTGGTGGGGTCGGGAGATAGCACTGGTGCACTGCGTGTAGCCAGGGCATACGCCGCAGAGGGAGGGTTGACCGTCACCATGGCCTCAGCGGCGTCACGAGCAAGAGCGTGCTCATGAGCAAGTAGTGCTATACCAGTGGCATTGCCAGGGTGAACTCCATTGAGGCTGCGAGCACTCATGGCGAGGGCCTTCGTGCTCGGGTCACCGCTGACAACGCTGCGCGTGGGGCGTGGACAGAGACGTCCGCCGGGTGCCCGTGTGCAGGGGTCTGACGGGGTAGGAGCAGTGGGTGCTGCTGACTCACATGCCGGTGTGGACTGCACGGCAGGCGTGCCACTCGACGCTGGCGTGGCCTCAACAGCCGGGGACGGGGCCACGGCAGATGCAGACATGTCTACGGCTGGAGGCAGGGACGACTCAGAGCCAGACACGGACGCGGACATAGGATCCGGCAGAGCCTCAGACGCAGAAGCATGCGCAGGATCCGGTAGGGCCTCAGATGCGGAGACAGACTCGGACGTAGACTCGGACACGGGCGACAGCAGAGAGTCGGGGGCAGAGGAGTGAGCCGCAGATGTGGCGGGGCTCAGGGTGACGGTGGGCACAACCTCTGGGGACAGCCCTTGGGGTGTTGGTGACGGAGTGACCGTACTGGACGGGGCCACTGTGCCAACCGTGCCAGGATCCTCCCCCACACTACGGGGTCCGGCACACCCAGGGGCATGTGCAGCACGTAGAGCGTGGATGCGCGCAAGGTCGCGGAAGGTGAGATGCTTGAAGAAGAGAGCGTCATGGGACTCCACGATGTGGCGGCGCTCAGGGTCCCAGAATCGCCAGGCCTTGGACCACGGGGCGACGCAAACGAAGGCGCAGATGCGGTCCCGCAAGGAGAGCTTGCTTCCTTGTTGCTCCAGTGTGAACCAGACGCAGGCAAGGGAGCCCCAGACACGGGCCAGGCACATATCCGCGCGACGCCCGTACCACAGTTTGTAGGGCGTGCGATGACCTGGGAGGGGGCCGTGGGAAACGCAATTCTAGACCCAGGTCATGTACGCCATGCCCTCGAAGGCAAAGGCCTTAGGCATGGCGCTGTCGGCGCGCATGGCACGGACCACATCCTCCATGGTGCGGTTCCAGCGCTCTGAGACACCATTCTGCTGGGGGGTGGCGGGAGCGGAGAGGTTATGGAAGACACCAAGCTCGGTGAAGGAGCGGGCCATGTCATTGAGGTACTCGCCGCCGCGGTCCGAGCGAAAGGTCTGAAGACGCTAGGGAGATTGGTGCTCGGCCATGACCAGCCAAATGCGGACTGCAATGGCGGCATCACTCTTCTGATGCAGACTGTAGACCCAGCGCATGCGCGTGAAGTCATCAGTCAACGTCAGGACGTAGCGACCGCGATCCTCCTGAAACTCGACAGGGAGCGGACCCATGAGGTCGGAGTGGACAAGCTCCAAGGGCCGACGAGCCCTGGAGACAGACGCAAGATAAGAGGACCGGTGCATTTTGCCTTCAGCATAGGCCAGGCAATCAGTCGTGGGCGGCGCCTCAAAGGAAGCCGCATCAAGACCGAGAGCGGGCTGAGTGCGGACCAGCCTGTCGACTGCCCCCAAGTGCACATGACAGAGGCATCGATGCAGGAGACGGTGGTGCTCGGGGGAAAGAGCACTAGCGACAAAAACATGAGCAATGGGAGAGGGAGGCAAGGGGGGTGCACTCGCACAGGACCCAGAAATGTGACACAGATCATCGACGACCTTCCCACTGAGTACGGTCTCCTAGTTGTCATGCACAAAGATGCGAGAATCGGTAGCTGCGTGCGTGACACCCAGGCCCATCTTAGTGCAAACACGGACAGATAGCAAACTGAGCTCTAGATCAGGGACAAAGAGGACGTTGGAGATGTATACGGGATCAGCGGGCCCGGTGAACTGCCCAACCCCAACACCCTGGACAAGGACCTCATGGCCAGATGCAGTGCGAACAGAGCAAACAGTGCCAACAGGATGGAGGACGACAAAGGCGTCACGGTGACACGTCATGTGGTGGGTGGCACCAGAGCCAACGACCCAGGTGGCGTCGGTGACACGCGCACAATGGGCAACATGGCACTGGGCGACGGAATAAGGCGTGGTAGCAGGACGCTCAGTGGGGGACACAACAAGGCAACCAGCGAAGCGCACATGAGCCGCATGCAACCACGACACATCGTTATGTCCGTCACGTGCTTACAATTGGGCATGGAGACCACCACAGGCATCATCACGCAACAACACAGACAGTCCACAGGCACTAGGACCCCTTGACTCAGTCAACTCACTCGCACCTCCTTGAGATGAGAGCATGGCAAGAAGCTGGTGGAGCTCAGCGATCGTTCTCTCGCGTTCGGCGAGCGTCTGGTCGCGGGGATCCGCGGAGGAGCCTGCTGTGGCGGCGGACTCCTCTCGGACGGCTGCGGTAGTGGCGGCCGAGTGGGCGGTCGCACCTGACGTCTGGCGCATGCGCGCCTCGTGCGCCTGCTGTAGCCCACTGGCGACCTTGGCCCAATCCAACAGGCGGCCTGTCAGACGAGTGCAGTCGAGATAGCGATGGTCACCTCCGCAGTTGAAGCACACGAGCCGGAGGCCTGTTCTGCTACCGGATCCGCTATTGCCACTGCTGCTGCTGTTGCCGCCGCCGCTACTCCTGCTGCTGCGACTGACACTGCTGGTGCTGGTGCTGCTGCTAGTCCCGCTGCTAGAACCACCACCTGACGATTTGGGGCCCATCTTCCCCTGAGCTGGAGCTGCTATAGCTGTACACGACGGGGAGGGGGATGCGGAGGTAACTGCAACTAAAGCAGTGCTGCGGCGAGCGCGGTTTGCGGCATCCATGCCGGCGACCTTCAGGAAGTGAATGGTGGCCCAGCGTAGCAGGGTCCCGTCGCTTGCCATGTCGCGAAGCAGAGTCTGGTCGAAGTTGCTGAAGACGTGTGCGTAGTCGGGGTGAATGCCGTAGAGGATGATCTGGAGTGCGGAGTACTGCGCAGGGGCATCGTCTCCCAACTCCTCATACAACTGGATCGCCTGGTGCCAGTAGTCAGCTGCAGACTCCTGAGCAGTCTGGCAGAGGGAGTTGAAGTTGGCGAGGCGCTGGGACATCAGGGCTAGGGTGGCACCCAAAAAAAATGTGAGAGCCAGTGCCCACGCCTCGCGATGGTTAGCTCTTGAGCCAGTCAACGGATCGCCAAAGAATCGACTGAAGTCCTTAGTGAAGTCTGGGGCAGCCTTCATCAGACCGGAGGCGGCGCGCACTGCCATCTGCGTCTGGGCGGGGTCAGACGCCTGGTATGGGGTGAGGTAGTAGGCGAGGACTCCCTCGCTCAGTGCCCATATGCGAAAGCGCGGCTCCCAAGACTTGATGTTGTTCCAAGTCCGGAAGATGGGCGGGTCCGAATCAAACCACTTGGGTGGCTTGACCGTCGGTAGGGTGACGGCTGAAGCCACCACGGGACCAGGCATAGAGGAGGCAACCCCCTTGCCCAGGCAGGCCCGCAGAGCTAGCTCCTCAGAGGGTGGCGAGACGAGCTCAGGCCGGCGTCGACGCTGGAGCTCGTGCCCTGGAGGGCGACATTGGCCTCACGTGCTCTGCGGCGTTCCTCCAGGCGGATGAGGCGTGCTCGCAGCACCTCCTCCTCACCTTCCTCGCCAGAGTCGGAGAGGGTCTCCGCAACCTCATCTGCATTGCCGCTGGGGGTGAGGTGGTCCTCGCTTGGGTTTGCTGACAGGTGCTGCTGCTGGTGCTGTTGCTGCTGCCGCTGTGGTGATGATGGCGGCGGCTGACGTTGGCCGCTGACGGTGTTGCCCTTGGCAGCTGCATCTGTGGCGGCGTTGGAGGGGGTGAGCTTAAGCATGATGGCCGGTTCCCCTCCTTAACCCCCTTTTTTTTCCATTTCATGTTGTTGTGGCGGAACGCCTCTCCGCTGCACTTTACCTCCGCGGAATGCCTCCGCGGAACACCTCTGTGGTGCATTTTATCGCGGATTTTCCACGGATTGCCGCGGACCAGATTGGTCTGGACATGGTTGCGACGGTGCGGAACACGGCGGGGTGCCGCAAACAGCCACCGGGGTCGCGTTGGTGCGGAATGCGGCGGTGTGCCGCGAACTGTTGGGGCACCCTGTCAGTGTGTTCCGCGACCACCGCAGGACTGTCGTGACTGGTGAGCGCTGAATCATCGTGGAACTGTCGTGGACTCGTGACTGCTGCAGCAGCTCCGCGGCGGTCTTAGAACAACGCCGGTGGAACGCCGAGGATTCGCGGAACACCTTGGAAGTGCTGCGGTACCATCACCGCGGGGTGATATTTTTGGAACACCACGTGCGACCGCGGTAGATCCGCGGCACCGTCGGCGGGTTCCGTTGTGGTTGTAGAGCTGCCGCATCCGCTGCGGAGACCTCGTCGCCGCGAAACGCCACGGAGTTTCCGCAGAACGGCTGCTTCTATTGCGGATCGGCCGCAGAACTGCCGCGGATTTTCCACGGAACGGCTGCTGCTATCGCGGTTCGGCCGCGGAACTTTCGTGAATGTATTGAAAAAATAGTGGGAACGGTGATGGGTCCTCCTAGGACCTCTCGCCGAGAGAGGGGGCGCTGCTGCTGCTGCTACTGAAGGCAACGGCTGCGGTCGCTCACTGCCACTGCGGTTGCTGCGTCTCTACTACGCAGCTACGCGAGCACTGGCTCGCCGCTCTGATACCATGAGAGACAGCTTCCTAGCACTGCTGTCGCTGGCGTGGCAGTACAAGCTGGCCAGCTTACTCACTAGCACACATAGGTGGGGGTGAGAACAGCAAGAGGTTGGCCAGGGACACAAGTGCAAGTGTCATAAGCTGCAAAATGTTGAATTGTGCAGAGAGAGGTCACAACTAAGGCCAGGAAAACTTAAATAGTGCCATGGCCGTAGTGGATGCACACACACGCGCGGCGCACAAGGACGCTACTTTCTAGCAGGACAAAACAATGGCAAAAAACACAGTTTTGGCCATAACTCCCCGTAGACATGTCAGAACGACAAGCCGTTTGAACCAGAACGGCTGTATTGACAAGATCTACGTCCTGATAGGCTACACGCCTATGTGCTCTACCACGGCACGAATCTAAAAAACACGAGAGTCTTCTGGGCGTCTGTCGCCGCCGGACGCCGGAATTCTGCCACCGTTGCCAGTCTCAGGGATCTGCACATGAATGGACATGAGCCAAGGGGTCACCGTAAGCAGTGTATGACACACACAACAACACTAGGTGGTACCGGTGCGTTGTTTGGTGGTGGACTGCCAGCTTGGAGATGACCAACGACCGTCCCAAAGCTTTGGACGCTGCCTGGGACCTCGTGCAGTTGTTCTAAAACACATATGAGTGTATCGATGGACTGGCTGTGGGTCCGACTTGCATGTTTTTGCATTGTGTGTCCACCGTTTGATGCCGGATACATGCATGTGACCAGTCGTAGCGTCTGGCTTGTGATTGTGCATGTCTAGGTTCAGACGGCGTAGCGTTCTGACGTGTCTACGCAGAGTTACGGCCAAAACGATGGTTTTGGACCGGTTTTAGGACAGACCTTGCACTGCAGCGTGCGACATCTGTTGTGCGCCGCGGTAGGTATTTATGCTGTGGATCTGTCATTTTTCATTTCTCTCTGCAAATGCTATTGAAGCATTTTGACACTTTGCCTTGTGTGTCCTAGCTAGACCCTTGCCGTTGTGTGTACGACTTGTGACTGTGGTCAACGTTTAACCAAGTACTGATACCTAGTTAGCGGCTGTGTTGCTAGGAAGCTTGCACACATGGTATCAGAGCGGTGAGACAGTTCTCGCCGAGCTGTGCAACAGAGACGCAGTAGAGCAGCAGCCATGAGCGTCACCGCTGCAGCCATTCCACATAGACCTGTCGACGTCACCTGATTGCCTAATCGTTACCCACCTTCAGCACGTGAGAGTGCATCAGCAGCAACCCTTAGCAGCAGAGGGTGATAGCTGCAGCAAGCGGCAGCGGCTAGCAACTGCTGGCATTGGCGTGGGCAGCGGCGGCAGCAGATCGCAGCCGTAGCAAGTAGTGGGGGCTAGCAGCAGCAGCACCGCGCGGCAACAGTAGTGCGCAACACCCGCAGCGCGCAATAGGAGCAGCGCGTTGCGTAGTGGTAGCAGGAGCAGCGTGCTGCGTAGTGGCAGCAGGCAGCAGCCGTACCAGGTGGCGGCGGGCAGCTGCATCAGCAACAAGCAGCAGCATGCAAGAGTGGAAAAATTGAGGAGTAACAACAGTAGCTAGCAGCAGCTGCAGTAGTGTGGCAGCGGCAGCGCGCAACAACAGCTACGCGCAACAAGAGTAGTGTGCAGTAGCGTCAGTATACAGCAGTAGCGTGCAGCTGCTGCCACAGCTGTGCAAGCACCTGTATGGATACTTCTGGAGGCGCAAGCGCAACAGCGGCAACAGCTGAGCGAAAGTGTTGAAGATTTGCCCCTCTGCATGCCCAAGTGCGGCGTCGGGAGGCGCCGACGAGCCGCCAGAGAGAGGAAAATCTTTGTCGACGGATCTGGAGACTCGAGGATTGATTGAATCCTAAAATGGAGGATTGCCCCTAAAAGTTGACAAGTTGCTGAATCCGGTGGAAGTTGTTTCACCGGAATCGGACAAGTAATGAGGGAAATATGGGCTTCCAAAGTTGGGGTGTGCGCGGCGGTTCTGGGAGCCGGCCGCGGTTCGACTTCCGGTGAATAATTGACCGGAGCGAGTAACAAAATGCCATCTGGGGATTTTGCTCCGGAAGGACTGCCGAGGCGTCCGGTGGATGATCCGCCGGATTTCAGGAGTGCAGTTTGTTACTGAGGGACTTAGCCAAAATCCTGGCTCGGAGTCCGAAACTCAGTAGTACAGTNAGTAACGAGGGAGATATGGGCTTCCAAAGTTGGGGTGTGCGCGGCGGTTCTGGGAGCCGGCCGCGGTTCGACTTCCGGTGAATAATTGACCGGAGCGAGTAACAAAATGCCATCTGGGGATTTTGCTCCGGAAGGACTGCCGAGGCGTCCGGTGGATGATCCGCCGGATTTCAGGAGTGCAGTTTGTCACTGAGGGGCCAAAATCCTGGCTCGGAGTCCGAAACTCAGTAGTACAGTTTGTTACTCGGGGACAGTCAAAATTCCGACTGGAAGTCCGTGAACAGGTTTTGACCCACATCAATCCCCATCACCAAACTCGATGATTAACTCATCGAAACAGATCCCAAAGGCACGAGGGGCGCTGCCACTACGCATAGGGACATCTGCGCCTCCGGAATGGCGTTTTTTGATGGGTCCTTGATGTGTGAAGGCGCCTCGGCGGGCGACGTGGTGCGCGCTGCCGCGTGAGGGGCTGGTTTGGGGTGCTGCGCTTCGACTGACGTAGCGGGAGCTACGATTATCCGAATCATGTACGGTTTGGTGTGTTGGAGAGCTAATGACTAGCCCTACAAATGTTCAAATCATGTCCATGTTCAAAAACGAATGCAAAATCGCGTTATTCCCTTCGCAAAAGTGACTGTCTCGCAAATGCCTTCGACTCTCAGAAACATAGCGTGAGGCGACCAGAAAGCTCACGCTTAGACTCAGAACCACCCGCAAAACATAGCCGTGAACACACAGTAGACCCGTTGGGCCACGTTGGAACTGCCTCCACCCGGGGGCCATTTTCTGACAGAGGGTTATGGGCCCACGGCCCTGACCGGTCTGCAAATCGCTCACGGCTTTCGCGGCGGACGGGACTGTCGTCAGGGACGACATCGCCGTCAAGCTCTGAGGTCCCAGAGTTGAAGACTGCGCAAATGGCGCAGAAGGAGATGCAGCCCATCCAGAAGTATGCAAGTGGCCCTGGCTACGGGCTATGGAGGTGGCACTTCGAGCTGCACCTCGTGCATAAGGGACTGCTGGAGGTCATGAAGGGAACAGAAGTCCTCGACGAAGCGACGCGACGGAAGCGCAGAAGGAGGCCTTCGCAAAGAAGAACACGGAGGCGCTCATGCTGCTGGTGTCCGGGACGGCCGAGTCGCAGTGGGGCTACTTCCAGGGCTGCAAGCTGGCAGCCGAAGCTTGGCAAAAACTCTGTGCCATCCATCAATCCAAGTCGCTGGCGAATAAAATCTTCGCAATGAAGCGACTCCTGACAGTGAGAATCGAGGAGGGAGATGATGTCATCACCGCCATGCAGCAGATCGAGTCGCTTGCCTCACAATGCAACGATGTGGGGTGGAAGATCAACACGTAGCTGCAGGCGATGGCCCTCCTCATGGCCCTTCCTGATAGTTGGAGCCCTCTCATTACAGTCTTGGGAGGATGGGCAGAGGACAAGCTCACCTATGGCGCGGTCGCGGAGTACATCCGCAACGAGGCACAGCGACGGAGCTGCGGGGAGTCCTCGTCGTCCTCATCGGCCCTTGTCACCAAAACGTGTGGTGGCGGAAGCGGGGCCAAGGGAGGTGGCGGACATGGCGGCGGCAAGAAGGGCGCCAAGAAGGGTGCGTGCCGTACCTGCGGCAAGGAGGGTCATTGGGCCCATGAGTGCACCGAGGAGGCAAAGGCCGGCGGCAAGGACGCCAAAGACAAGAAGGCGCTTCTCAACGGCACTCAAAACCACTACCTCAAGAAGGCCAACCGGCGATGCCTTGACTCCGGAGCGGAGGAGCGTACCCAGGTCGAGAAGGTCGGGTTCATCAACTATACCAAGTCCAGCAAATCCATGGTGGTCGCGAATGACAAGGTCGAGCCGGCGGCTGGCCAAGGAGATGTGGACGTGGAGGTGGTGGTTGGTGGAAAGCGGGTGCAGCGCGTCATCAAGGACGTGTAGCACGTACCCGGCTTGGCTGACATTCTAAGTGTTAGCCGCCTGACTGACAAGGGGTACGAGGTGCTCTTCAGGAGAAGAGGGGCAGTCGTGCGGAAGGACGGTGGTGGTGAGCCCGTGCTCGAGGCTAAGCGCGAGGGAGGCCTCTACATCATGGAGACCAAGGTGATCCCCGCGGCGATAGATTCAGCAGACTTGCAGGAACACACCGTCAACCTGGCTAAAGGAGGGGGAGATGATCTCGAGCTCTGGCACCGACGACTGGGGTATTCCTCACTTGCAGTCGTGAAGGAGATGGCGAAGCGCGAGCTGGTACGCGGCCTCGTCATCGACGGTGCGGAAGAGGCGACAAATGCAGCAGTGCACAAAAAGTGCGAGCCTTGCATCTTGGGCAAGGCGCGGCGCAATCCGTTCAATGAGAACGTGAATCGCGCCTCGGACCTGCTGGAGGTTGTGCACAGTGACGTGTGTGGACCATTCAAGACGGCGTCAAAGAGCGACGCGCGTTACTTCGTCACCTTCATTGATGACTACAGCAGAAAACTCTTCATGTACTTCATGAAGCGGAAAGGCGAGGTCCTGGACCGGCTGAAGGAGTATGTCGTCGTGGTGGAGAGGCAGACTGACCGCAAGGTCAGAGCGCTACGCAGCAACAACGGCGGAGAGTACGTGGGCTGTAGTGGGTGGATGAAGCAGCAGGGCATAAAATGGCAACAAACTACGCCGTATTCGCCTCAGTCAAATGGCGTGGTGGAGCGGGCGAACTAGACGCTGCTGAACATGGTACGGACCATGTTGGTGGATGCGGAATTGCCGCGAAGCTTCTGGGCGGAAGCTGTGCGTACGGCAAGCTACACCATCAACCTCACTCCTACAGCGGTGCTGAAGGAGAGGAGCGGCTGGAAGACGCCGTAGGAGGTTTGGAGCGGGCGCAAGCCAAGTGTGGCACACCTGAAAGTGTTCGGGTGCAAGGCGCACGCGGTGGTGCAGGTTGCGCAGAGGCGTGACAGCAAGCTGGAGCCGCGGGCAAATTCGTATCTCTTCCTTGGCTATGAGAGCGCGCATAAGGCGTACCGGCCATACGACATGCACAAGGAGGAGGTAATCCGCAGCCGAGACGTCGAGTTTGACGAGAAGCAGAGTTACATCAGTAGCAACGACGTGGGCGTGGTGGACTCTCCAAAGATGGGGGAGTGGTTCCAGCTCCTTGACTACGAGAAGGAGCCGGCGGACGCCGAAGTTGAGGATGCGCCATCAGAGCGCGAAGGTGCACTAGTGGTGGCAGCCGACGCGGAGGACTCTGATGACGATCAAGCTGATGAGGACATCCACCGGAAGGATCCGGCGGATGAGGCACCTAGGGTGCCGAGGCGCGCACTCCCGGCAGAGTGTGCATCGGGCGTCGGTGGAAAATCCACCGGACGTGCCGGTCGTTCGGGCGATGTTTCGCCAGAACAAGAGAGATCCTCGGGGAGCCATCCGGTCGATGACTCACCGGAGCGTGCTGAGTCGGAGGGATCGCAGCAGAGTGACGATGCGCCACCAAAACTACCGCGCCGCAGCAGGAGGCAGCGAAAAGCGGGGAAGCGCTTCGACGCAAGCACCGGTCGATGGATTGGCATGACGCGGTGCATGCTGGCTGCATCAACGAAGCCGACTACCGTGCAAGAGGCGCTTGCACGGCCTAAAGGGGATCAATGGGACGCAGCCATCAAATCGGAGCTGGCGTCCATCACGGAAAATGATACGTGGGAGCTGGTTGACAGGCCGAAAGATGCCAAGGTCATCGGCTCAAAGTGGGTCTTTAAGACCAAGTTCACAAAGGAGGGTGTGGTTGACAAATACAAGGCACGGCTGGTGGCGAAGGGTTATGCACAGTGTAAGGGGGAGCACTACGATGAGACGTTTGCTCCCGCCGCCAAGTTCACAAGCATCCGGGCGATCCTTACGGTGGCGGCCGCGAAGGACATGGAGCTCCACCAAATGGACGTAAAGACGGCCTTCCTCAATGGCATCATAGACAAAGAGATCTACATGGAGGTGCCAGAGGGGGTAGAGGCGCCGGAGGGCAAGGTGTGTAAGCTGCGGAAGTCCTTGTATGGGTTAAAACAATCGCCCAGATGCTGGTACCAATAGATGGACAGCTTCATGGCCCAACTCGGCTTCAAGCGCTGTGAGGCGGATCACAGCGTGTACGTGCGGTGCAACAAACAGCTCCATTAGATCGTTGCACTCTACGTGGACGACCTGATTGTGTGCTTGACAGATTTGCCGAGCCTACAGCAACTGAAAGAGCAGCTGAGCAACACATTCCAGATGTCGGACATGGGGGAGCTGGAGTACTACCTCGGGGTGAGCATTACGCAGAACCAGAGGGCGCACACGCTTGAGCTGGGCCAGGCCAAATACGTGGCCGAGGTGCTGAAGCGGTACGGCATGGAGGACTGCAAACCAGTTGGTAGTCCAGTCTCCACGACCTGTGAACTGAGTGCGGCAATGGCGCCGCAAACAAAAGAAGAGCGGGAGGATATGGCAGGGGTGCCCTACCAATCGGCGGTGGGCAGCCTCATGTACGCCATGGTAGCGACTCGACCAGACTTGGCCTACGCAGTGGGCCAAGTGAGCAGGTACGTGGCCGATCCAGGGCCACTACACTGGCAGGCGGTCAAGCGCATCCTCCGCTACCTGCAGGCGACGCGGCATGCACGCTTGAGGTTCGACGGCAAGGGGCGGGCGGACCCCTTGCGTCTGGTCTGCTACACGGACGCAGACTACGCTGGCGATGTGGACAAACGGAAGTCCACATCCGGCTACGTGTTCTTCCTCGCTGGTGCAGCGGTCTCGTGGTGCAGCAAAAAGCAAGACTGCGTTGCCGCCTCCACAGTGGAAGCAGAGTACATCGCGCTGGCCGAGGCGGTCAAGGAGGCGGTGTGGCTCCGCAGGTTGCTGGGGGAGCTGGGCGTACCGCAGCAGGAGCCAACGGTGGTGCAAGAGGACAACACCGGCAAAATCTCGCTGACCAACAACCCGACACAGCATAGGAGGATGAAGTACATTGACGTGCGTTACCATTACGCACGGGACATGGTTGAAAAGGGGCAGGTGGTGCTGCAACATTGCAGCACACACAACATGCTTGCGGATTGCTTGACCAAAGCGCAACGCCTCGACCGGCACGCATTGAGCGTGGCCGGGCTTGGGATGACCAGCTATGATGGGCTGGAGGGCGCAGCGGAAGATGAGTGAGAGAAAGCAGGAGCAGCGGGTATGGGAGGTGCAAGGGGGAGAATGTTGAAGATTTGCCCCTCTGCCTGCCCAAGTGCGGCGCCGTGAGGCGCCGACGAGCCGCCAGAGAGAGGAAAATCTTCGTCGACGGATCTGGCGACTCGAGGATTTCTTGAATCCTAAAATGGAGGATTGCCCCTAAAAGTTGACAAGTTGCTGAATCCGGTGGAAGTTGTTTCACCGGAATCGGACAAGTAACGAGGGAGATATGGGCTTCCAAAGTTGGGGTGTGCGCGGCGGTTCTGGGAGCCGGCCGCGGTTCGACTTCCGGTGAATAATTGACCGGAGCGAGTAACAAAATGCCATCTGGGGATTTTGCTCCGGAAGGACTGCCGAGGCGTCCGGTGGATGATCCGCCGGATTTCAGGAGTGCAGTTTGTCACTGAGGGACTTAGCCAAAATCCTAGCTCGGAGTCCGAAACTCAGTAGTACAGTTTGTTACTCGGGGGTCAAAATTCCGACTGGAAGTCCGCGAACAGGTTTTGACCCACATCAATCCCCATCACTAAACTCGATGATTAACTCATCGAAACAGACCCCAAAGGCGCGAGGGGCGCCGCCACTACGCATAGGGACATCTGCGCCTCCGGAATGGCATTTTTTGATGGGTCCTTGATGTGTGAAGGCACCTCGGCGGGCGACGTGGTGCGCACCGCCGAGTGAGCGGCTGGTTTAGGGTGCTGCGCTTCGACTGACGTAGCGGGAGCTACGGTTATCCGAATTGCGCATGGTTACATGCGTTGGAGAGCTAATGACTAGCCCTACAAATGTTTAGATCATGTCCATGTTAAAAAACTAATGCAAAATTGCGTTATTCCCTTCGCAAAAGTGACTGTCTCGCAAATTCCTTCGACTCCCAAAAACATAGCGTGAGGCGACCAGAAAGCTCACGCTTAGACTCAGAACCACCCGCAAAACATAGCCGTGAACACACAGTAGACCCGTTGGGCCACATTGGAACTGCCTCCACCCGGGGGGCGTTTTCTGACAAAAAGCTGCTACGGAGCTTCCGCGCAGCTTCCGCGCGGCTGCTGTAGAGAAGCTACCCAACAGCCACGAGGGTTCCAAAAAAAGAAAAGCTGTGCTGACGTCAGCATTTTCCTTACTGGCGTCATCAGGTCCTTGCTGACGCCAGCAAACTCTTGCTGACGTTAGCACCTGCCTTAGTCAAATTTAGGGGTCGGAACGTACAAAATTGCGAGCGTTTCAGCTTCTCCATAACCTCTGACTGTTTTGAAATTCGACCGGTTTGATGTCCCGGTCCATACTGAGCGCTGACATGGCTCTGACCGGTGACAAGGGCAAAGGACCACTAGATCTCTCCTCCTCCTCCTCAGGGGTCATGAGGCCACGCTTGCAGGCAATTGCGGATGTGTGAAGTCGGCAGGATGAGATACATCATCAGCAGCAGCAGTAGACTCACGCCATCTGTGTGCGCACTTATCTTATTCGTGGTCAGGCCACTGCCCCATAGCAGACATCCGGGGGAGTCGGCTGTGCCATACCTTCTGGAAAATAGTCAGCATTTACACCAAGGAGAGCAGCAGGACAGGACTAGCCACTCTTTGATCCTGTGGATGAGGACACTGACATGCCAGGGATGGATGACGACACCCATGAGAGGAAGATTTGCGTGCATCAGGAGCGCCTCTGCCAGCATCAGACGCGTTCGGGTTCCTTGTTCCCGAGTTTCCGACCCTCGCCTGATCCCTACCTCGGCAACTTTCGTTGTCCCGGTGTCTTCCCCATCCCTCGTTTCTCCCAGCCTGTGGTTGTCCTCCCCACGACAACCCAAGAACTTTGAGACAGTGCCACCACACTATGTCTGCGAGGACGGTTTCGATTGCTAGGAGACTCACTTCCAGATCTGGGACACTTCAGAGGGGGTATGGCCCTACTATCACAGTCCGTACCAGGTTACAGAACGCGCTCAGGTGCAGACAGCTGCTGAGGCAATGTGCGGACTCCTTTACGCCATGCCGCGCGATAGTGTCGTGGACTTTCACCCTTACCTTGGAGAGGTAGGCATTGGCGTGGGTGCTGATCTACGTGATGGCTAAGACCTGGCACCGTCGTTGTCGTCGTGGACGTTGTCCTCGTTGGCATCGTCGTCATCGTCGTCGTCGTCATTGTCGTTGTTTTTTTTGTCGTCATCATCGTAATGGTTGTGGTCGTCGTGGTTGTCGTCATTGTCACCGTTGACATTGTCATCGACATCTCCATCATCGTCGCGTTCCTCGTCATCATCGTTGCCATCACTGTCGTAGATTACTGTCGTTGTCTTCGCCGTCGTCGTCGTCGTCGTCGTCGTCATTGTTGTTGTCCCCATCGTCGTCTTCATCTTCGTTGTCCTCATTGTCGTCAGTCAGCTTTGGCAGCGGCGGCATTGTCACTGAGGAGAGCAGCAGGATAGGACCAGCCACTCTTCGATCCTGTGGATTAGGAACCTGACATGCCAGGGATGGATGGCGACACACATGAGAGGGAGATTCGCGTACATCAGGAGCGTCTCCGCCAGCTTCAAACGCGTTCCGATTCCCTGTTCTCGGGGATCCGACCCTCGCCTGATCCCTACCTCGGCGACTTTCCTCATCCCGATGTGTTGCGTATCCCTCGTTCCTCCCAGCATGTGGTTGCCCTCCCCACCGTGCGGCAACCCAAGGACTTCGAGACACCACCACCATGCTATGTGAGCAAGGACGGCTTTGATTGCTGGGAGACTCTCTTCCAAGTCTGGGCCACTTCAGAGGGGGTATGGCCGTACTATCAATGTCTGTACCAGGTTACAGACCGTGCTCAGGTGCTGACATCGGCTCGGGTAATGCGCGGACTGCTTTACGCCATACCGCGAGAGACGGTCGTGGACTTTCGCCCTTTCCTTGGCGAGGCAGGCATGGACGTGGGTGTTGATCCACGTGGGGACTCAGACCTGGCACTGTCCTTGCTTCCTACAGAGACGCATGCCACCCGCACGGCTCACATTCAGGCTTTCCACTCTCTTCGTCAGGGACCTGTCGTGTCCACAGCTGATTACTAGGAATGTGACATGTACATCTACACGCGCCTTGGGAATTCAGGAGGTACACAACTCTGGGCTCTTCACCCACTCATGATCGGAGTATGTCTTGAGCACGTAGACATCTTCTTGAGGTGCATCGATGCCGTGCTTAAGCCCTTTCCACCTCCCTTAAGCTTCTGCCCTGGAGGCATCAGCTGTTCCTCTAGGTGGCTTCCGCCCGCGAGGCAGCCGTGGCCCACCAGGAGAGTTCTCTTGCTGTAGCGGTCATTACGTCGCCGCCGACGCCCCTCTTGCTGACCACTTCTTCATCCTCTGGTGCACCCTCCTCTTCTGCTTCTACCCCGGCTACCTGAACTCAGATGCAGGGTGTGGCAGCCGCGGCACAGGGGAAGAAGTGTAGGAAGAAGCGTGGAGCAGGTTAGCAGCAGTCGTAGCAGCAGCAGCAGACCTCGCACGATAGCAGTGGACACACTGTCCAATGCTACAACTGTGGAGGCACTCATTGCTACATCGAGTGCCAGCAGTGGCTTCACTGGGCGCGGATCACTCACGGTCTTCAGGCTGTACACGCGCAACGCGCTGCATCAAGCAGCACAGCCTCCGGTTTCACTACGACCACGACTATAGTAGTTCTTGCTTCCTAACCGACGAGCACTGGCGACCCAGACCCGCGTGACCACACCATCGCCGAGCTCCGTCATCTTTTGGTGCTTCGCTTTCAGAGAGGTGCTAGTTTGTTTTCACAACCGGGTGGTTTATAGACTTTTCTTTTGTCTGTTCTCGTCGCTCGTGATGACTTGTGTGGGAGGGCACAGCTAGCATGTGATGACGATGGGCCTGAGAGTACTGAGTGGATTCATAAGTCGCACCTCTGTGCTCTTTGTTGTTCCTCCTCAGTTGTTGCTCAACACCCGTCTGAGGCCGAGTGTTCCATTGCCCGTTGTACATGGAGGTCCTTCGGTTGTGATACCGGTGGCACTTGGATCATCGATTGTGGTGCCACTCATCACATGACCTGCCATTGTAGTGACTTCATTGTTCTTGGGCCTATTGCGTCTGTTTGCTCCGTTTGCACAGGCTCTGGTGAGTCCCTGCCGGTAGAGGGTGTTGGGGTTGTGTGCTTTGATGGTCCGTCATGCCCCCTCTATCTTTCTGAGGTGCTTTTTGTGCCTGACCTTGATCTCAGCTTGCTTTCTGTGCGTGCCTGCTCACTAATTGGACTCTCCGTGGAGCACACTACAAACTCTAGGACTCTGACAGTTATTGATACTCGTACCGTTGTTCTCCATGCCTCTGTTATAGATGATATGCATTGTGTCAATCGGAGTTCTCCTCCCTCTTCTTGCTTCCCCTCCCCTCCTGCTCAAGAATCTCTCATTGGCGTTTTGTCTGGTAAGCACTAGCGATTGTTGCATCTTTGCCTGTGTCATGTGGGCTCTTACTCTGTGTCAAAGCTCACTCGAACACGGCCTGCACTTTGTCTTGACGCGACTTCTTTCGAGAAGCCGCCCAAGAACGATTGTTTATTCTATGCTTAGGGTAAGATGCATCATTGCACTTACCCTGACTCCCGTTCTCACCCACTTCGCCCTCTCGAGTTGGTCCATTCGGACCTTTTCGGTACTCTTCCTATCGAGTCCCTACCTGATAAGGGCAGATACGTCCTGACCTTGACTGATGACTTCACCCAGATGCGGTGTATCTACAACCTGCACCAGATGAGTGATGCCACTCTCGAGGTTCTCCTCTGGCTAGTGATGGTTGAGCGTCAGTCTCGCAACACGCTGCATACCTTTCGTTTGGATCGCGACAGCGAGTTTCTTGGCGAGATGGACAGTTTCTTCGCTAAGCACGGGGTCTTTCATGAGGTCTTTGCTCCCGCTACTCATCAGTAAAACGGTGTCTCTGAGAGCTAGAACCGCACCATGGAGGATGCGTTCCATGCTATGCGGTCTGAGTGCGGTCTCCCAGAGTCCTTTGCCTTCGAAGGATTCGCCTACATGACATGTGCCTGGAACCGCCTCCCGCACGGTCCCCTTCTGGACCACCTTACACCATACGAGCTTTGGTTTGGGCACCGTGCTGACCTGCGTCTCACTCGTGTTTGGGGATCCTTAGCTTCTATGAGGTACTCTCAGGACCAGCAGAGGTCCAAGGTCTCACGGCGGGGTCGTTTGTGTGCCTTCATAGGCATCTCCCTGCGGTCAAAGGCTTGGCGTTTTTAGGACCGCGCTTGTCATTGCATTGTTGAGTCCCACGATGCGCTCTTCTTTGAGTCTCTCACCTACCGTGATCTGACCTCGATCATGTCGCTGTCCGACACACGTTCTCACGTGTGAGGCTTCTCCATGGATGGGAGATTATGAGCTTACGAGCACCTGTCGTCCGGCTGATGTGTCCGTTTGAGCCCCCTCTACTTCTCGGTCTCCGGCTCTTGATGAACCAGCAATCATCGCTGTCGGCCCAGAGACCTCCCCAGCACAGCCGGCTTCTACCCCCGTTCCCTCACATCCCACAGGTACCCATGATCCTGTACCTATGTCTGCTAGTACTCTTACCTCTGTGCGTGGTCCTGTCGCACCTCCTGCTCCTACTATCACACGTAGTGCTGTTTCTCCCACACACGCATCTCCTTGCACTGCATGACCTGTTTCTTTGCCTCAGCCCTCACCAGCTATGGTCGTGCATGTCCCTGAGCCTGAGGTGAGCCCCTTGAGCCTAGGTTACTCATGTTAGCCCGACGGTCGTCTTCGACCATTAGACTCCAGAGTCCAGCGAGTGTCAGGTTCCGCACCTAGGTGCTCCACTCGTAGCATCGCGAGTGGTGATCCCGGCAGAAAGGCCCTAGACGTGAGTGTCCACAGTGAGCACACAAAGGTAGATCCGGTGTGCCCTATAGGGCACGATCTCGTCACTTGCGAGTTTTGTATCGCTTGTGATGCAACAGCTGACCTTATGGTTGTCAGACCTAGCACTGAGGTGTGTGCACTTGCCAATCAGACCTCTCCCTCTGTGACGCATGATCCGGTCACACTAAGGGAAGCTCTCCTATTAGAGGATGTTGACGCCTGGTGTGCTACCTGCGAGGATGAGCTTCGCGCCATCCGAGAGCACGGAGTTTACGAGCTAGTCAACCTTCCACCTGGGAGGAAGACTATTCAGAAAGTAAAGCCGGATAGCTCACTAGAACACCACAAGGCTCGCTTGGTTGTCACGGGGTACCCTCAGATTGAGGGCATCGATTACACTGACACCTTTGTCCCTGTTAGCCGCATGACTTCAACTCGCGTTCTCTTCGTTGTAGTGGCTCAGCATGACCGGGAACTGCACCACATGGATGTGAACAATGCGTTCCTCCATGGCTCTCTAGATGAGGAGATTTACTTGGCTTAGCCATCTGGCTTTGAGGGTGGTGACAAGGTCTGGCGCTTGCGCAAGTCCTTGTATGGCCTCAAGCAGTCTCCTTGGCGTTGGAACCAGGAGAATACTAGCACTCTGACTCGTGCGTGATATGTACAGAGCGAGGCAGATCCCTCTCTTGATTTGACGGACGCTCGCGCAGTTCACCGCCATCCTGGTCTATTTGGATGACCTTATGATTGCGTCTCCTTTTATGGAGGCCGTGAAAGAGGCCAAGGCAGTCCTGCAGAGTGCCTGTAGGATGAAGGACCTTGGTCCTGTAGTGGTGTTTCTCGGCATGGAGATCGTACGAGATCGCAAAAGTTGGACACTAATGCTGCATCAGGCTCGATACGCACGTGTTGTGGAGGAGCGCTTCAGTGACCTCCTTGGCGTAGTGCCCACGGCCTCCACACCTCTCACACTTGACGGGCGGGATGCCCTAAAGGTTGACAATCCCGCACAGCTAGGGGAGACAGTTGATGTAACCTTGTACCTCGGTCTCATCGGATCTATGGTGTACCTGGCCACTACCACCGCAACATCGCCTTCGTTTTCGACCTCCTTGTACAGTTTTGGCAGGCTTCACGCGCTAGAGCCCTTCATGTGGCTGTGTGGGTGGTGCGGTACGTGGTCTCCACACCGTACCTTGGACTCTGCTTTTACCGATAGTGTTCGGTGGTTATTGACGGCTACACCGTCAATGACTGGACCTTGAGTTTAGATGGACACATTCAAACCGGTTACGTGTTTCTGCTTGGTGGTACCACTGTGTCCTGGCGCAGTGGGAAGTAGGGTTGCATTGCATGTAGCTCGTCAGAGCCAGAGTATGTTTCTCTTGGTGCAGGGGCTGCTGAGGCAGTGTGGCTGGAAGGCATGTTCCTTGAGCTGGATCAGTCAGTAGCCTTCATTGTTCTTCGTTGCGACAACCAGAGTGCCCTTACCATTGTGGAGAAATCTGGTGTCTTTCACACTTGCATGAAGCATATTGTGGTTGAGCAACAATTTGTGCGTGATGTGGTGGAGCGACACGTGATCTCCGCCATATGGGTTGGCACTGACATGTAGTGTGCTGACTTCCTGACAAGGGCACCAGCACGTAGGAAGTTTGTGGTGGCCATTCGTTCCCTTGGGCTTTGCCCCTTGCCTGAGAGTGGTCCAGTGTGGGGTGTGTCTGTGTATGTGTCACGGACATTTTTGCACTCGTTGTTCTACTTGTTTGAGTGGTGTATGTGTATGGACATGCGTACCATCGGGTCATGGGGGAGTGTTGTGATTTGTGACATCCTCGTGGACGTGTACAGTTTACTGTGACCACTCGGCCGTGTCCATGCCCGTGCAGGTCCCTGATGCGGACCCAGGTGGTACCAGTGCATTGTGTGGTGGTGGACTACAAGCTTGGAGCTGACGGACGACCGTCTCAGGGATGTGGACGCTGCTTGGGACCTCTTGCAGTTTTTGTGCAGCACGTAGGAGTTTATCGGTGGATTGGCCGTGGACCTGATTTGCATGTTTTTGCATTGTGTGTCCACCATTTGATGCCGGATACATGCAATTGACCAGTCGTAGCATCTGGCTTGTGATTTGGCATGTCTAGGTTCAGACGGCGTAGCGTTTTGACATGTCTACGCCGAGATACGGCCAAAACAGTGGTTTTGGGCCGGTTTTAGGACATACATTGTACTGTCGTGTACGACACCTGCCGTACACTGCGGCAGCTATTTATGCTGTGGACCTGTCATTTGTCATCTCTCTGTGCAAATACTATTGAAGAATTCTGACACTTTGCCCATTTATCTCCTAGCCTGACCTTTGCCGTTGTTATGTGTACGACTTGTGACTGTCGTCAGCGTCTGACAAGGCACAAACGCCTAGTCATCGGCTGTGTCACTAGGAAGCTTCCATACATCTTCTCACCTGTGACTTGCAGGTAGGCAATGACTTCCACCGGCTCTCCCAGCTTTGATACATCTAGAGTTTTCAGGAGGCGTCATTGGTGTTGATGCTCAGCAGGCATCATCGGTGTTGATATAGTGGGCATGACCTCAAGCAGGGAAGCACATCGCTCTCCCAGGCTCCTGACGTATGCCGCTTGGGAAACGTGAAGGACGTGACGAGAACGATCACGCGGAAGCCCCATGCTGAGAAAGACATGTACTGGATCCAAGTTTTTCTTCTCATACTCAAACTTTTGCAAAGTCTTCACAGATGACACTACCTCTTGACTCGGGAAAGCCACCGGCAAGTCATCAACATAGACGAGGATGACGGTAAACGGTGCACACCATTGTCTGACAAAGAGGGAAGTGTCCACTGTGCTACATTGGTATCCCCCTTTTTCAAGGATCGAGGTGATCTCCTAGCTCCAACACAGTGGTGACTCCTTCAGACCATAGAAGGCCTTCTGCAGTCTCTAGATTCTGTCGGTTCCAATCGAGAACTCTAGGGGTTGCACCATGTAGATCTCCTCATCCAATCGTCCATACACGAAGGCGTTGTTCACGTCCATTTTCTCGAGCTCCCAATCATGGTGTGCTACAAGACTCATAAGGGCGCAAGCTGTAGTGCATCATCTGACGGGAGTGAATGTCGCGTCGAAGTCAATCCCAGGGACTTGGAAGAACCCCTTGGCCATGAGATGTGCCTTGTGCTTTTCAAGTACATCATTGGGTTTTTATTTCCGATGAAAGACCCAAAGAGCGTTGATGGCCTAATTGCCGGGCGGTAGATCGACCAGCTCATATACGACATGATCGTCTAGAGCTCTCAACTTGTCCCACATGGCAGCCTCCCACTGTTGTGAGTCGGGTACTGCACATTCATGTCAAACTGTGGTCAGATCAAGTGACGAGGGTGTGGAAACAATGTTTTCTTGGCACTCAGCGATGCTGGCAAGGATGGTGGCGTCAAGTGCGGTCGCATGTTTTGTCCAGAGCAGTGTATATCCAAGGGCAACGCTCAGGTGGAAAACCCCTGCCGCCAAGCTCAAGGCATCCATGCCCGTCTGCAACGCTAGTGACTGCGCCAGTTGGGATTGAGAAGGACGGGCGAAGGGCGCAGAGATGTTGGAGGAGCGTATGGGAAGTGCACAAAGACTCCCGCCAGGGACAAACTGTGAAATAGGTCCTGGACAGGGAGGGTTGCTGGACGGTGGCGGGTCGGGGGCAGACTGATTGGGCACAACAGGAGTGGGCGAACTGGATGGAGTCATAAATGAGAGCGCAGGGGACACGGACACCATTGGGACAAGGTAGGACACAACAGGAGATGCTGGAGCTCTAGACGAGCCTGACAGCACAAATGGCAAGGACCTTGAGGACGATGTGGACACGGTGCCGGACACTGGAGGACGCTCGGAGAGTGAAGGCTGTTAGGAAGACACAAAAGCAGGGATCGGAGAGACTATATGGACAGGAGGGCCGACATCCCCTTGCAATCGATAGAGCAACAGAAGGAAGTTAGTGGCTGAGGGACGGCTGAGGTCTCGGAAAAAGGACTCAAAGAGTAAGGCAGCACGGGACTCAATGACACGCTTGTGCTCAGAGTCCAAGAAGCGCCAAGCTTTGGAATGGGGAGAGACACCCAAGAAGGGGCAGATGCGACCATGCGGGGAGAGTTTCTCATCGTGGAGATCCTTAGGTAGCCAGATAGACGCAACGTAGCCCTCGACCCGAGCAAGGCGGAGGTTGGCACAAGGGGCATACCAGTGTTCAAAAGGAGTGATAGTGCAAGGGAGAGGAATGTGTTGGACACAGTTCTAGACCTAGGTCATGTAGCTTATGGCCTCAAAGGTGAACAAAGGAGAGAGCCCACACTTGGACAAGAGGGTGCAAACACCATTGGCAAGCGTCCGATTTCACCGCTCAGACACTCCATTTTTTTGGATGTGGAGGGAGCTAAAGTCTGTAGACACACCCTTGGAACTCAAGGAGCCGGGCGGTGGGTCCAAGGAACTTGCCATCTCGGAAACTAAGAAATACGCGCAATGAGCGTTGACACGAGCATTCAACTTGCACTAGCCATGACTTAATGACTGTACAGACATTGCTCTTCTAGCAAAGAGCAAACATCTAGCGAAAGCGGGAGAAGTCATCAGTAAAGAACGGACCAACCGATACCCCTAAGGAACTCGTGAGAAAGAGGACCCATGACATCAGCGTGAACGAGTTCAAGGGGATGGGAGGACTGGGAGTCTGAAGAGAAAAAGGAGAACGAAGCATTTTTCCTTGGGCATAGTCAAGACAATCAGAGGGACTGGGTGAAGGAAAGGTGGATAGAGAGAGATCAACAACAGGTTGGAGCTTGAGCATGCTAGCAATGGAATCGGTGAACACATGGCCAAGACGTCAATGCAAGAGTTGAACATCGTCAGGGGAGAGAGAGGGCACGGCATGAACAAGGGAGGACCCAACAAAGGCGGCAGATGAGGAATGAGAGGAACAAGGTAAATCTTGTAACATTTGACACCTCGCAAGACGACGTGACTGGAAGGAAGAAGAATGACTGTGCTAACACCCTGACTGGCTGAGAAATCCATGCACTGATCATCGAGGGAAGGCACCGACAGCAAGCTGAGCTACAAGGATGGAACATACAGAACATCAAGAAGAAACAACACACGGATGGGGCTAACAGAGCAGACAACACCAACACCCTAGATGGGGAGCAACTGGCCGGATCCAATCCGCACAGAGCGAACGGTTCCGGCGGAACCCAATGAGACGAAGGCATAACAGACCGACGTAATGTAGTGGGTGGCTCCTGAGTCAAGGACCCAGAAACCATTGGAGATACGAGTACGAGGGAGGACGCCACAGGTGGAAAACGTGCCAACAGAGGGAGGAGACGAAGAACACACACCAAGACAGTGAGGAAGAAAGACAGACTGCCAATGCTTGACCCATGGGACAAACGCGGACGGTGACCTAAGGACACTACGAGGGGGATCCCCATGAAGAACACTGTCAAACTGACACGCAATACCTCTGGCCAACAAAATCCCACTATTACCTCCCTGATAGCGAAGGTGAAAGTATTTGAGAACGGAGTGCTATAGCTGGCGCTCGCCGTCATTTGAAGGTGGAGATGACGGAGGAGCAGGCCGAGATAAGGGAGGATACACAGAGGAGCGATGTAGGCAGATTAGGGAGGGCTAGCCTAGAGGGGCGCTCCATACATATATGTCCAATGGTGGGCAGATCATGCACTCCAGTTTTAGTGAGCTCTTCTAGTGCGCTCGGACACCATGCACTAACACCATGCACTAAAAACCTGGTGCACTTGAACAGTGCACAATAAAATTATATCTCTCTATCTCTCTCTCTCTCCCTCCCTCTCTCTCCCTATCTCTCTCTCTCTCTCCCTCTCTCTCTCTCTCTCTCTCTCTCTCTCT
>SZWC01005852.1:83171-97914 GCA_023375785.1 Penium margaritaceum | reverse complement strand
GTGTGTGTGTGTGTGTGTGTGTGTGTGTGTGTGTGTATGTGTGTGTGTGTGTGTGTGTGTGTGTGTGTGTGTGTGTGTGTGTGTGTGTGTTTGTGTGTGTGTAAGTGTGTAAGTGTGTGCATGCGTGCCTGCATGCATTGGACATGTCGGTAGTGCTGACTGTCGACTTAAGCCGCCTAGCATGCACAGGAACACCACAGATCCATGGCATCCTAAACGGAAAGGAGTAAGAAGCCTTGTGTAAAGTTTAGCGAGATTCAACAACAACAGATGGGAGTCACGAGTGAGTGAAGTCATAGCATGCAGTTGACCGGGCCGCCACCCCGGGGTCATACCGGACCGGTCAGCAAAATTCAGCCGTGGTTTTCTCACACTCCGGTACAACCAAGAGTGTGGCTCCGCAGGATCAGTAACCCGGTGCTAAGAAAAAACACTTCTTGTTAGGCATGCAGATCAACCATGAATAAATCAACATTGTCTATGAGCATATGTGGATGCTTCTCTCCCTGTATGTGACTCTCTAATGTCAGCCAAGTAAACGCCAACCATAGTATGCTGAAACCAGCAATTGTGGCCTCAGACACAACAGGACATGATGGAGCTCGCGCCAATCTTGCACTCTGTTGAGACGCCAACAATAGATAGTCCACCGCGTATATGCCTTGAGCTCCATGTCAGTTTAGTCACCTACAGTGATCGTGTGTGTATGGACAGAGTCAAGAGGTCACTGGTGTGTCTTACAGTCACAGCCAACAGTCCCCCATGACCCACAAAGGAATGACCCACACACCACTAAGAGCAAAGCAAAACAAGGCCGCACAGCGACAGAGACTGAGAAGGAGTCTGCACATCAACCAAGAGAATCAGGTGTACATTGCAGACCAACAGCATGCCCAGCAGCCTTGAACATCCCACTACTAAGAGCTTTGGTGAGAAAGCCTGCACGCTACTGACAAGTGTCAATCTGGAAAACCTGAACTTCTCCAACGGTAATGTGCTTGCATACAAAGTGATGCTTGATATTGATGTGCTTAGTACATGAGTGATGCACGCCATCATGCTCGGCGATTGCCTTTCTGCTTTGATCACCGTAGCATAGTGTGATGTAGTACATGGGCACACAAAGCTGTTGTAGCAGGCGGGACACCCACACACTCTCACAGGTACGTGCTCCAAGCACATTGTACTCTCCCTCACTGGAGCTGCGTGTAATGAATTCTTGTTTTCCACTTTTTCAAGAGATAGCAGTCCCACCAACAAGAAATATGTAGCCACTGCGTGTGTCGGTGTCATGAGCCAAGTCACTGTAAGTGTATCCATCAAAGACCATAGAGGGCTATGACCTATAGCACAGCCCTACACGTGCAGTGGAGAACGCATAGCGAAGGACACAAAATGCTGCCTCAAGGTGCCCATGACAAGGCTGCTGGGAGAATTGAGCTAGGATGTTGACCAAAAAGGCCACATGCGCTCGGGTAGTGGTGGCAAGGTGCATCAGAGACCCAATCACACTGAGGTAGTTGATGACGTGCACGAGCTCTCCTAGCTCACAGGTGTTGAGCAACTTCAGTAGACGGTAACCTGCTAGAGTCATCGGCAAGGAAGCAGTGGGGATGTCAGTCAACAAGGAGGCAAAGCTCTACCCCCAAGCTGTGGATGTAGGAAGCCTAGTGTACGTGCAGTGCGGGACATTGGCGGTCACTCTCAATTTCCATGCCAAGGAACATTCGAGCTGGACTGATGTCTATCTTGACCTGGTCATCAATCACCTTTTGCCCAGACTGTGCTCCACTCCCTCTGCTCCCACTGTTGCCGACATTGCTGTTGTATTTTCCACTTCACCCACTTTTGTATTCAATACCTGTGGCTCTCTCACCTCCGATCCTCTCGCAATCGCTGTTGCTGCAGGCGTAGCCGCCGCCAAGTACTTGTGTTATCCATGCATCGAAAGCTTGTCTTTGATTCAGCACCACCTCATTTCACGTCTAACCTCACCTTCTTTTCATGGAAAGCTCGCTTCAGTACGTGGGAACAAGGTGAACAGCTTTGGGAATACTATCACGAACCAAATCACTGAGCCAAACCTTGTTTTGTTCCAACCGATGCTGAGTCAGCACGTGCATTCCGAGCCCTCATTCGTGCTAGACCCGATGATTTCACTGATGAGATCCGGTCCTATAATGCTGGCACAATATGCCTCACGTTTGCTAATCCCATTGGCTCTTACACCCTCATTAAGTGTCGCGCCACTTTCACAAGCCACGGCGCACAGACTGTCCTCACTGACTAGTTCAACACACTGTCGATGCATGCTGATGAGGTAGCGGATGCCTACTGGGCCTGTAGTCTCCGCCTGCTGCGTGACCTTGGAAAGAGAGCACCCGGGCAGCTTCCTGCAGTGCTTTCCATCGTCAATGGCCTCATCCCCGAACTTTCTGACATCTCATGCTTGTCTAGGTGAAGGCCTCTGAGCTCGAGCGTCTTGCCTCCAAGCCAGTCCCTGCTTATGCTCCACCCAACATCGGTGCTCCCTACGGGGCTTACTGCACAACGCCTTACAAACCGGATAGAGCACCCTGTAGAAAAATGCATCCATCGTGCAGTAGTGGCAACTGTCACCACCTTACTACCTTCTTCCTCAGCCTCCTCCATCTCATCATCCTCACCCTTCACATCGTCCACCTCCCTTCTCAGTCAGGGGGGAGGGGGGTGGCCGTGGTCAAGGTAGGGGCAAAGGTGATGGCGGATCCAATGCCAGTGGACCGTGCGGCCATGGGAAGGGGAAGGGGTCCACCAGCTCCTCCTCTTCCATGTCTTCCTCCAGCACCGTCACGTGCTAGATATGAGGTGCTTCAAGCCACTATGCACCGAAGTGTCCAATGCCGCTAGACAACGACCGCCTACATTCGGTGATGTGGGCACACTGGACGTGCTCCTTCAGTAGCTCCCACGCCACTTCCTCTCCAGCTCCATCCGGTCACAGTCCACCTTTGTCCACCGATGCTGTAGTCTACAATACCGCTGCAACCCCGCCTCCACCACCTTTTCCTTGGGGGTGGCTCCCAGTGTGTGGATGGCCTGTCTACTTTGGTCCTCCCTCCAGTCTTTGCACTCCTCCTACATGGGCCTCTCCCGTCTACTCATCGCGGCATCCATTCTCCAGTGTTTTCATCACCTCTGACTCGTCTGAGGAGGACAGCCAGGTGGACGCCGTCCTCTCACACGCCGTCCACCAGTGCCACCTCCATGTTCAGGGAGGTGAGAGTGGGTGTTTGGGGTCGGAGTCACTTGCGTGTGTTGATGGGGCTTTGCGTGGTTCTCCATGAGGTCATGTCCAGGGATATCTTACTACCGATGTCTTGATTGAGGAGTGGCATTCTTTTTGCTTGCCTGGTTGTCTCACTGCATATGGCAAGAGTTTTCCACAGCACACTACCGTTCCAGCAGTTAGTTGTGACCCTGCCTCTGTTTGAATGTCGGGTGGCTTTTGGATCCTTGACTCCAGAGCCACCCACCACATGACTTCGTCTCACTCCTCGTTTGTCTCGCTTGGTCATGTTGGCTCTGTTCACTTTTTTTGCACTGGCTCCGGCCAACTTCTTCATGTTCAAGGCGTTGGGGCCGTCTGCGTTGTCGGCCTTGGACGGGATCTATTCTTGCCTGATGTGCTATACTTTCCCTCTCTTGAGTTGAGTCTTATCTCTGTCACGACACTCGATGACAAGGACATGGAATTCTCCTCTTTCCGCGGCATTACCTCAGTTTCTCATCTTAATTTTGGTCGCCTCTTGTTGTAGGACACCCGCTACGACTACCTATTTTGCATTCACTCAGCACATGCACCTACATCTTCCATCCTTGTTTGTATTGCTCGCTCTCTGTCTCCTATGCACACACTGCAACTACATCACCACCTATTTCACATTCACACTGTCTCCATTGACATTCTGCTTCACGTGCTTCCCGCGGACAGTCTTGATGGTGCCAACTTTCCCACTCCATGTCCCACTGATTGTCTTGACTGTGCTCAGGGGAAAATGCATCGGTCTCCATTCTCCACGTCGGAGTCATGCACCTCTCATCCCCTTGACCTTTTGCATGATGATGTCATGGGACACCTTACTCACAAGACTCTGGAAGGGGTTGGTTGCTATGGCCTATGTCTCACTGATGACTACTCCCACATAGGCTGGGTCTTTGCTCTCATATTCTAGGCATTGACTTTGATGCAACGTTTTCTCCAGTCGAGCGGTACACCACCGCTCATGCTCTCTTGACCCCGGTCGACCAGCATGACTGGGAACTGGAGCAGATGGGCGTTGACAATGCATTCTTGCATGGATGGCTGGATGAGGAGATCTACATGGTACAATCCCTTGGATTCACTGATAGCACAAGCAAGGTCTGGCGAGTGCGTAAGGACCCATATAGGCTCAAGCAGTCATCCCACTGTTTGAACATGGAGATCTCCTCCACTCTCAAGAGAAGCGGCTACCACCATAGCAGTATCAACCCAACACTCTTCTGTGTGCAACCCCGGAGTCCTTTGTGGCCATTCTGGTCTATGTCCAAGACCTCCTCATTGGTTCACCCAGTCCTCCTGCTATGCAGTCCCTCCAACATTCCTAGCAACGGTTTCTTGATCACCCTGTTCATCGCGTAGTTTTTCCTCTGTATTCTGCTATGCTGTGAGAGCCGCTTGGATAGCAGCATGCTCTCGCTGCACTTCTGCCTGCAGTGTGGCATACTGATCATCATGAACAGGCATGATGAACAGGTGAAAATTCTTCCAGAGGAATTTTGGCAAAGTTCCCCCTGCCCCTTTGGGCAAGGGAATTTATGGTGGGTGTGACAATCAATGTAGTGCTTCAAGGCAGTGAACCTGAACACATAGGGACGGCGACACAGAGAGACAAGGAAGATTAGGGGCAGGGAGGAGAGTGTGCCAAGCTCACCAAAGCTAGCAATGCAAAGCAAAGAGGGGTGGAAGTGCAGCTGCTGCTGAAACTGCAATGAAGGCTACAGAAGAAGACGCAGAAACAATGAGACAGGCAACTCCAGTCAGAGCTGCACCGATGAGGGTGGAGATGGCCGTGGCAGTGGTGAGAAGAACACAAACATGATGGCCAATTATCGATGATGAGGCTAAATAAAGAATCTGAGCTGTGGAGGAATGAATGGAGATGAAGGTACTGAAGAGGATAGTGGCTGCTACAACTGCCGTTGGTGCTACTACGTCTACTGTGGCAGTGACTTGCATGGCAATATTGACCACAGCTGCTGCCAAAGGTCCCTGATTGACTGCAACAACTGTGTAAATGTCAATGGTCCTACCTGCAGCAGTGCTGGCAGGAGCACGTACAGTGTGTGCTGTGGCGGCAAAGCATAGCTTCGAAAACAGAAAAGACGTTGGAGGATACGGAGGTGGCAGCTGAGGTTGTTGGATATGTAGCATGACAAGGAGGAGAAGATCCAGGGGCTGCTGCTGCTATTGCTACTGCTAGTGCTGCTGGTGCTGCCCCGCCAGGGACTGTACGTTGACTATGCCAACACATCCTATGGGCAAAGGGAGGACTTATAGGTGATTAAGGAGGATAGCGATCTCGTGGCGGTTCTGTGGCTGGCGTGTCCTACACAGTTGGCGAGTCGTCAGAAGCGGACTTGCAGCGGGCGGCGTACTCGTCTGCGTCTGCACCAGCGTAATCAGCTGTGGGATCGTGGTCCTCTTTGGGGTACAATCTTGGGCTCTAACGACGACGACGAGACCACACTTTATGATCTGCCCGCTCCTCATTGTATGACCTCCTCTTCAATGTGATTACGCTCAATTGCTGTCGTCGGAGAGGTAGGGATCAGCTCCGTCAAAGGCGGAGAAGCTAGGGTGGTAGAAACGACCGCAAATGAGGCTACTGCTACTGCTGGGGTATAGAAATACCGATAAGGCCAGGGTAGGAATCCCTCAGGCCAAGTGAGGCAAGGCTCCGGAGCTACGGAGTCGTGGAGCAGTAGAGCTTGCGGAATGCGGAGAATGCGTAGCAGCAGGGCTGCGGGGCAAGAGTGCTGTGGGGTAACAGATTTGCGCAGCACTAGAGAAACAGAGTCGTGGGCTTGTGGAGCTGTGAGGGTGCGGAGCAGCAAGACAGGAGAGGTGTGGGACAGCAGGGCTGTAGGGCAGCTGGGTGCAAAGCAGCCAAACTGCAGAGCTACGGAGCAGCAGAGCTGCGGGGAAGAGAATGCGGGGCAGCAAGGCTGTGGGGTAATAGAGCTATGGAGCAATAGAGAAACAGAGCTGTGGAGGTGCATGGCAACTGAGCTACGGGGCAGCTTAGCTACGGGTAGCTGGGTGCGGAGCTGCCAAACAGTAAGGCTGCAGTGCAGCAGAGCAACAGTGCAGTAGTTCCGGGGCCGCAGAGCTTTGAAGCTGTGGAGCTGCAGAGTTACGGAGTAGCAGAGCTACAACCGAAAAAAAATGCAGGGCAGTAGGAACGTGGTTCTACGAGGAATGCAGGCTTGCGGACTATGGAATTGTCAAACTGTATTGAGCTGAGACAAGAGTTTCGCGGCTACTGTGACGCAGAGCTATGACGTTGTGACGTAAACACGTTGTTGACGTCGCGGTCACAAGAATTCCGCCATGAATGTTTCTTGTACCACACCACGTGAGGCCCTGGATAAAGGGAGAGGAGGGTGTTGTCTCTCCCTCTCTAATACCAATAGGTAGTCCTGACGGCTGGTGGCTTAAGCCGCCTAGCATGCACGGGAACACCATAGATCCATGGTGGCATGGATAGGAAGGAGTAAGAGGCCTCGTGTGAGTTTTAGCAAGAGTCAACAACAACAGGTGGGAGTCACGAGTGAGCAAAGTGATAGCATCCGGTTTACGGAACACTTACGCGAGTGAATCAACATGGGGCCCGGCCGCCACCTCGGGGTCCAATCAAACCGGTCAACTAAACACCTTTGTGGTTTTCTCACACTCCGGTATGAAAGAGAGTGTAGCCCCATAGGATGAGCAACCCGGTGCTCAACACAAACACTGCGAGCAAGGCATGAAGATCAACTATGAAAAAATCCACATCAACCATGAGCGTATGTGGATGCATGTCTCCATGTATGTGACTCTCTTGTGTCAGCCAAGAAAACGCTAACCATGATATGCTGAAACCAGCAATTTTGCCCTCAGGCACAACTGGACGTGACGGAGCTCACGGCAATGTTGCACTCGGCTGAGACGCCAACGATGCATAGCCCACCAGGTGTGTGTCTTGAGCTTCATGTCAGTTTAGTCACCTGTAGTGATGGTGTGTGTGTATGGACGGAGTTTGGAGGTCACTTGTGTGTCTTACAGTCACAACCAATAGGACGGGCGGACGGACGGATGGGCCGGCGTGAGAGGATGCTTGAAAGCTTCCTAGCCTTACTATTGCTAATGTGGCAACCGTGTCTAGTCAGCTCATGCACCAGCATGTAAGGTAGGCGCAAGAAACAACAAGGGTTGAGCTAGGGATACGTGCAGATTCTCATAAGCTTCAATAGGTTTAGCATGGATAGAGAAATGAATTTTGAATAGCTCACGTCATGAATATCTGCCGTAGCGCATAGGGGGTACATATGTGGTAGGATCAGTTTTTCCTAAAACCGGCCCAAAATCATTGTTTTGGTCGTAACTCTTTGCACAGGAATCCAAACGCAACACCGTCTGAACATAGGGATGTCTAATCGTGAGAGGAAGCCATGACTGGTCACATGCACAGGTTGGGCATTGGCAAAATGGACACACAATGCAAAAAAAAAGGGCTCAAGGCCATTCCACCAAGAAAATCCTAGAGGTTTCATCAAACTATGAAAGGTCTTAGCAAGCATCCGGGATGCTGTGACAGGTGTCCGACAGCTATTTCTTGGTGGACCACCACTTGACGATGCTCCATGGCCAGCGGGCTACACATCATGTATCTGCACGAGCATGGACACGGCCAAATGGTCATAGTATGATATACAAACAAATGGAGACAGCTCGCATCACAACACTCTCCAAAGACCCAATGATAGCATCTCCACATGCGTGGAGAACAGACATAAGCACACAACGAGATGCTCATAATTCCATACGCACACACTCCACTCTTAGCCATTCTTAAACAAGGGGTGAATCCTGAAAGAACGAATGGCCACCATGAACTTCTCGTGTGTTAGTCCCTTGGTTAGAAAGTCAGCTTGCTACATGTCCGTGCCGACCAAGATGACAGTAATCACATGTCACTCCACCAAATCATGCACGAAATGATGCTCCACAGTCATGGGCTAGTGGATGCATGAAAAACAATACAGTTATATGTAGTATTAAGAGAACTCTAGTTTTGATGGCACAGAATGATAGAAGGCACAGAGTAACAAAACTCATGAAACAAGCGCTGCAGATACACCGCCTTCACAATCCCAGTCCCCAATAAAAGATACTTCGCCTCCAACAAGCTACTTGCGATGTAGCCTTGCTTGTCGTTCCATCGTGACACAGCGATGCCTCCTATCAGGTTCACTTAGCATTCTTGACTACGCCCATGAGGGCTCTTTGTCCAGTCACTGTCAGCGTAGCCATCAAACACCACTGAACTATGTCGATAAAAGCAGATTCCAAGGTACGGAATAGAAATCCTGTACTATACCACTTGCACAGCTGCATGGAGGGTTCTCGCACAAGGGCACAACAAAAAATATGACAGGAGGTTGAAAGAGAAGGCGATTGAGGGTCCTATAGTTGTGGCCAAGTACATCAGAGAGCCGATGAGACATAGGTGGAGGGTTCTGTCCACTTTCTTCCGTTGGTGTGGTGGATCATCCACCTCCAACGCATCCTGTCCCCCAAGTGTGATGGGGGTGGAGGCTGTTTAGATTGCACCAAGGAGGTCAGAGAATTTATTCCCCAAAAAGAGGGTGTAACATGCCTGGTGCAGTAAGAATTTCCATTGCTGACGATCGTGCAAAAAGTCCATGTCGAGGGAAAGAGTTGTAGGACCGAAGGATCCTCATCTTCTAGGTACCCAAATGGAATTCATTTGCCTCCTGCGTGGCTTCTATCAAAGGAGAAGCTCACATAGACCAGGATGGTAATGAAGCACTTAACTGTCTCTCAGAGAAAGAGGGCCGGATCGGCGTCACTTAGTACTCACCCCCAATGACAACCCAAGTGAACACCGCCCAGACAATTGAGGGATTAACCTTCTATTTGCGCCGTTCAGGCTTCACCACGGGAGTGCAAGAAACAGTGGCAGAATCGGTAGACTCAGCAGATCAAGCAGCAGCCGGGGTGAATACAGCAACGGGAATCGAAGCTTCACCGGTTGGATTTGTTTGCAAGGCATTGATGCAGCTTGCATGGAAGACATTGTGGAGCACAAGCTGCTGCGCTGCCACTGTCACTGTCTCATCCCTGTGAGCACAGAGTGAGAGCAAGATTGAGAGCAAAAAAATGCTCTCTTTGTGTGACAATCTCCTTGCGAGCCACATGTCAAAGCGACAGAGTCACAGCGCGATGCTCTGGCGCGCAGACTGTCTGGCGGATGCGGTCATGTGGACCAAACACCACATGACGTGGACGTATCTAGTATGGCAGCGCACCTCTGACTGGATATGTGGAAGGAGGGATAGGACGGGAAAGCCGCAGAGCAGCTCACCCCTGACCGGGTATGTGAGGACCTATCACAGTGACATAGACATAAGTTTGTGGCCGGAGTTCCGTGTGTTGATCCCGGATCTCCTCAATCTTTCTCCCCCTGCCCTCCATCTTGTCTCGCGAGTCCCTGAAAGTCAAGCACTCCGAATGTGAGACGAGACCAAGTGACAGAATCAGACTCGCGAGTCCGAGACAGGACTTGGATTTGCAAGTCTCTGTTGGGAGATTAAAAAATGGCTATAAGACTTACCGTGCACACAGGGAAAGCAGGCCAACGTTAGACAGATGCTTATGGATCTTTACAACATACAGAGGTTGGTGGCAAGCGGAAAGCGTACTTTGACATGGTAGGAGGTCCAGCCCCGTCGCTTGTGACTCAATGCTTAGATGAATAGTGGGTTCAACCCACCCTTACAATAACCACGAAACGGACAGACTCGTTGACTACCACCAATCCACATATTCCACTCTTCAATGTGTTCAGGAGAGCGCGTGGTCATGCCCTCCAGGATACTGACATAACAGTTGTATTTGTGCTCCTCCCAGTCGGTGAAGAGGAATGAGGTCTGAGGGTGGTAACAAGAGACCAAGACTTTGGATTAATCTTCTTCGTCCTCGTCCGCGTACTCACCTTATGAGGCAAGAAAATGGTGGCCATCATGGCCAAAACTTGGTACAACAATGTGTCCCATGTGTTGTAAAATGTAATATGATTGCTCCGATAGGGTACACTTGCCCCATACCCACTGTCTTCGCAGCAAAAGAACGTCGTACCCACTTTTCGCAGAAAAAGCATGGGAGGGCCACTTTTGCAGAAACATGCGTATAACGTCCACAATATGTACATAATACTTCTGATGGCCACTGTTAAAAACAAAATACTTCGGATGTTCACCGAGCTAAAAATCGTATGGGACATAGTATTATTCTCCGCATACCCACTTTCACACTCCACTGACATACGCCCGACGACATGAAAAGAAAACCTTAGTCATTGACGCAAACACAGATTAGGTCCCGTATGCTAATACTTTTCCTATTTTGAAAAATGTATATATAGTGAGTTGAAAACGACTAACATGCTCATGATATTTCCTTGTATATTTTAAGTGTTTCTCTACCTTCACGNGGCGACGATGGGACTCCGACGGGCTGGCTGGCGGCAGATAGCCACCCCGTCGACTCCCTGTTTGACTATCGGGCTGTCAACCGGACGAGGTCCGATCGACAACTCGTCATTTTTTTTTTTGCGCTCTTCTCATGTCAACGACGTCGACATGAGAAATACGCCAAAAAACAGATTGACGTCGACGTCGAATCAGTGTCCTTATTTGCGCTGCAGATAAAGACGTCGAGTTGACGTTGAAAAATGTTTTATGTGCTTGGGAGAGATTACGAAAACAACTACGTCGCACAATTGTTTTTCACATTGTAGGAAACGGAAGTGAACGGTTTAAAGTGAACAGAACGGTTTCGCTCGTTTACGTAACGAACGAGCGAAACAATCCTCGAACTGGTCTTAAGACCAGCGCGAAAAGGCCCATTCGATGTGTTTTTTGCTCGTTCGCGTTGGGAACGAGCATATAACGCGACCGTGGACATCCACGGTCGCGTAATTGTGATGTACACGATAGACCAGCGGCCCATGTCCGGCGACGGAAAAAAAAAGATTGTTGAGTGGATATTAATGACACCCCCACTGTTTCACATACCAAAAACGCGACTACTTGCTGGTCGAAATAGAAATGTTAGACATTTGGTCACGTAAAACAACAATGAACATATGAGAAAATAAAATATGACATGAAACCAATGAAACTTAAAAAATCATACTTCAGATACCTACAGTCGTTGAACTAATTCATCCTAAACCGGTGTAGCATGCATGTTTTTGCAATAGTGGGTGCGCCATGCATGATCTCCGGCGGTTCGAAAAAGAGTGGGTATTGCACTTTTTTTTTGGTTAAGTGGGTACCCTGTCTTTAATGTGCGAGAACTGGCCAGCCGAAAATTTGGAGGCCCAAACAGTGGGTATAGCGGAATTAGGCCGGTTCCGATACCCGATGTTTCAAAATGAAATATTCTTGTTTGGTGTAGCAGATATTCATTTGCAATGATTTCTTTGGGAAGCACGATTTGATACACTCATGGAATAATGAGTACAATACGAATTCCTTGTGTTGAGTACCGTGTCAATTATGTCAAAAAATGGCTATGAGAATATTCCGAGGCTCAAACAGTGGGTAGAGCGGAATTAGGTTGAATCAACATTCAGGGGAGTGACCATACATCCATAGATTTCTCAATATCCACGCCATATCTAATTTTGGAACTTTTTGCTTCTTTACTAACGTTGTATCCAGCGAGCATGCAAAAAAGTAAGCTATATCCGAATGTACACGCTATGGTGACGCCGCATGCCATCGAGCGACAACATGGTGACGTCGTCAGACATGAGAGAAAATCACAAACCCCTTTATTGAAGGGTTTGTGACTTTTCTTACAAAGGTTTGTGATAGTTTTTAGTAGGGGGTCCAAAACACCCCCTGTGTTGAAAGGGAACGTGTTGGACCACGCTACCGCGGGGCCCAGCAGGAGCCCGCGTAAAAATGAAACCCGAAAACCCCGAGTGTATTTTGGAGTAGTGTTTGAAAGCGGTTTGCATGGATAAAAATGTGTTTGCTTCTCCGAAATGTTTTTGGAAAAAGGCGATCGAGCGATTTGCCTTTTTTCGTTTTGTTTTTTCTACTTGCAAATCCCCATTCGCGGATGTAGGGTTTTACTTTTGCACGGGTTCCGCCTGAAAAAACATAGAAATCCCTAAATCCGCGAATGGGGGTTTGCGAGTAGAAAAACAAGGGGCAAATCGCTCGATCGCGATTCTCGCAAGGGCAGGGGGGAGCGAAGTGACAGGGGTGAAACATGACCCCATTTGCTTCGCTCGTTTGACGAATTCAGTTGCCGACCTAGCATGGCCATAAAAATAGATGTGGTTATTTTTTAAAACTTGCTCGATATGGCATTATCGATGTTTAAGTTACGGATGTCTGAGGCCTATGTTGACGCTTGCGCGGATATATGAGCCATATCACCCATTAACATTCTTCGAATGGCTCATCTCTCTCGTGCGAATGGGCGTTTCGGTATCGCCGTACCGAGCGATAGCGATAGCGCATCGGTTCGCAGCCGCTTCGCACGGCAACCGAAACGGCAACTTGCCGTCGTCGTGCAAAGTCTCGCAAGACAGTAAGTTTTGTCTTGTCTCGTTTGGTTGAAGAGGCTTACCCTATGCATGACGTACCGTCTGCGCTTACCCTATGCTGACGTCAACGGCTGTCGACATCTGGTCGGCCTTCGCCTCAGCAACATGGGGCGCGTCGCTCTCGCCTCTCTAGCCCTCAGCAGGGCGGGTCGACTCATCGGTCTCTGCCCCTTCGCACTGCTGGTGAGCAATTTGCGTCGTCACTGTGCGACCCTTGACGGCTGTCAGCTGCTTCCGCTCGCTCGTGATCGGAGAGCGTTGCTGTTCCTTCGGCACCAGTGGGGTGCTTTGCCCTCTTCACGCTGAACAACAGTGCTTTGCCTCTCTCCCCGTGACAGACAAGACTATGGGTACGAAGAATGCACCCAAACTCCACGAGCGCACCAGACGACTCAATCCTGTAGCCCTCATCCTCTTCTCACATGGTAGCGGAAGATACATAGCAAGAGCGAACAAGGGCACTAGCTGACACTCAATCGCTGTTCTGATCGCGTTTGCAAGTCTCACATGCTAAGTTGAAATTCAGAGGGAGCTTGTGATTTCTTCATCATAGCTTCCTCACAGTTAAAATACTGTGCAGAAGCTTTGAATCACCGGCTGTTGTGGCGGAGGCAGCTGTAGAAGTATCACCAGTAAGAACAGCAGCAGCAGCATCAGCACGGCCAGCAGCAGCAGAGTCAATAACAGTAGCAAAACCAATAGAATCTGCAGAGGCAGCAGCAGAAGCAGAAGCAGAAGCAGCAGCACTAGCACCAGGAGCGACAGCAACTGTATCGGAAGCAACAGAAGCAGCAGTAACAGCAGAAGAAGAAGCAGCAGCAGCAGCAGCAGCAGCAGCAGCAGCAGCAGAAGCAGCAGCAGCAGCAGAAGCAGCAGTAGCAGCAGCAGAAGCAGCAGAAGCAGCAGCAGCAGCAGCAAAAGCAGCAGTAACAACAACAAGGGTGATTGCAGCAGCAGCAGCAGCAGCAGCAACAAGAAACAGCTGCAATGTTTAAAGCATAAGGGCTTTTTCCCATAGCCAGTGCTGCCCAGGCGCAAACTTTTTACTGGTTGGTTGCGTAGGAGTGAAATGGCTATCCTCTGCAAGACCTGTGAGCGGTTATGCACTCGATATCGGAAGCACGTCGTTGCTCTGCAACAAATACTAGCAGTTACAGTGCTGCTGATACCAATGACGATGAAGTCTGTGGTGGCCATCTCGAATCGCACTATGCCTGCCTCCAGTCGACCGAGTGAGCAATTTTTTTGTTGTAAAACTGTTGCGCACATCCCTAAGGTCATAGGTTTCTTTCAGACACTGGTTTGATTTTCTAACATGAAACAATGAATGTTGGGTGGGATCCGTAAGCATACATTTATGTGGTCTGAAAGATCTTTGTTCTTGTGGCCCTTTACACAACTATCTTACAAAGTAAAAGCCTCTTTCGCCTGGGACATTCATTCATTCTATGGCGGCATAGTAGCCTTGCTTTGGACGTCAAGGAGTTCTTTTAGCGATGGCCCATCAGTGATTGGGGCATGCTACTTTGGCCGCAGATGTGGCATTGGGTTCCCAGTCCCACAAGTTTTGGGGATGGTCGGGAATAGCCTAAAAAAAACCAATGAACAAATCCTGCACGCTAGGAGTTGAACCACAGCATTTTAGTTAGCTGACACCAGTAGACCACTAGGGTAGGCAACGTCTGTCGGTCTTCCCTGTGATTGTACTCCCTAGGAGCCTTGGTGATGTGTAGGGGGTTGGTGGAAATCATGCTGGTGCCCTTGATGCTCTGGGAAAAGGCTGATGACGTGGTGGTTGTGACGGTCATGAT
>SZWC01005852.1:44396-77226 GCA_023375785.1 Penium margaritaceum | reverse complement strand
CACACACACACACACACACACACACACACACACACAATGATTCATTTCATAGATTTAGTCGTACACGTTGAAACATGAAAAAATTCACATTGAAACGATGAGGTACATGCATTTTGAAACACACATGCACAATACAATCCAGAAATTTGTGTTCATGTTCTTGCAGCAACATCATCACAGGCATGGTGGTGATCGATCCAACGGAACCAAGTGCAGGCTACATATCATGTCAGTTCTACGACGTCAACAGATGTGGCGCTGGATATCCGGCAAGCACATGGGTCAGCCAGCTTGAAAAGAACTACCAGTCTCCTCAGATGATACAGGTATGTGTAAGGAAGAGCACACACTGCACAGGCCAAGCATTAGCAACTTTCTGCCTCTCATAAACATGTTCCCCCACCTAGTACACAGAAAACAGCATGTGATAAACAAATCTGGGTCTCAAGAATCAGGATTTAGGCTGTGGGCGTCAATAATCATGTTGCAAGTTTCCCTGGTTCTCCTTTAAATCAAGGATCATCATGGAGCTGATTTTTCATGTCCTTGGTTCAGTTCGAACAGTTTTGGACCCAGAAGAAATCTATTCGTTTCCTTTATTTTCTTTCATCTGAGCAACTCATGGTTCAGGAAATCCAAAGATCTATCTAGGAGGACCATATTAAATTCCATGTTTTGGACTTGCAAGGAATATCCATCACAATGCATGGGCTTGAATCTTGCCTCAGCATGTGATTTTCACTTCCACTTCACCCTATTGTGAACAGAACATCCTGCATGCCCCTCATGGCAGTTTTAGAAAGGGCCAAATAGCTCAGGTACCCATAAAACGCAAAGTGTGACTCTAATCCGCCCAGCACCGGCAAAAAAAAGCCTGAAAAGCCCAACCCGAAATCATGCTCGCTTGCGGCATGCGTCGACGGCCGAGCAAAAAAAAAAGGCTCATGGACATCCGTCCAATCTACGGTCAGCAGAGAGCCACTGATCTCATACCTTGTCAGCCATCGATTTGCTAGACATGGATCGACGGCTCGCGAGGCCCGAGATCAGCGACTTTCGTCGCTGATCGTCGATCAGCCGGAGCCCTCGATCGCGATGGTGACTTCGGAAATCCGGCCAGCACCTTAAGAAAAACAGGAACTAACGCATCATGTTTGATCATCAAACCTATGTTTGAAGCAACAAACGTGGATTCAAACATTCACGATTATTACTCAAAACATTTGGGTTTAATTTTGTGCGCAAGAACCTGCCGGGCCCCGCGGTAGCGGGTCCCGGCAGGTGCCTTTTCGACGCATGGGGAGTCTCGAACTCCCCACAATCCTCACACTAACCTCCACGGAAAATTTCACAAACCCCATATTGTTATGGGTTTGCAAGACTTGGTGGATGAGGTCCATGCCATGCGTCGACGACGCATGACATGGTACCTCGACATGGATTTTTTCCCGTTTTCGTTGTTACTGGCGTGGCGGTCGCGGCGTCAGATGGGTAGATGGGGTACTTTTGGCTAGACAGTGGGGGGATGAGTTATTTAGTTCCAAAAACTGGGTATATGGTGACCAAACCCTTTTAGAAATTCCCAGTAGTTTTCCCCATTAGTAGCTAGATGCAGAAAATGTATATTTCTTTGAGAGAGAAACATGTGCAGCTCTCATGAAGCCATTGTAGCAAGGAATTTTGAGTAATGTGATCTCCTTTCTCTTGTTTACTGAAGAAAAACGTAACAGTGCAACAAGGCCGCCTGTTCATACCTTTCCTAGAAAACTAGGAACACTATATGTGCCACAATGAGTCTATGTCTACTCACCATCCTCTTGCACATGATTCAAGTTTCCAGCCCTTCATTCACAACTTCTGCAGAACTACCCCTACCTCACCAACTTCTGTTCTCGCACAACCATCCAAGGTGTGAACTGCAATGCGTCCCCACGTGGCAGTGGCACATACCCAATGGCATCTCCATTCGGCTCCACCAACACCGGAAACTGCTCCGGCCTTCCGACAGAAAACGACATTGAGATTGTTACTGCCACAAAGGATGGGAGACCCAAGCGTGTCTTCTACCAGGACAACTGTGTGCCTTTTCCTGCAGTGCGCAAGGCGAACTCGCTGCGTGCGCTACGCACTTCAGTGGATGCGCCCCGGTTCATATCACATGAAAATGATAACTATGGACTGGGAAGGGCGTCCAAGCTGAGGAGTTTTCTTCCCCGATTTCGCTCATGTCCTGCGTCGGAGGTTGGACCGCAGTTTGTGGCCATGGGGGAGTACACTAAGCTGTTCAAAATTCAAAATTCGAAGCCAGTGAGGCTTCCAACTCGTTGGGATTAGGATCTCCATGATCATTTTTTTATCTTTAGTCAGAGCACCCATTGGTGTTCTACCAGCTGCAACTTCCTACATCTCCCTCTTCTGCCACAGAAGCTGCAGCTGCTTCTCCTTTTACTGCTGCTACCTATGGCACAAAAGGGATTTTAAACTGTCAAGGCTGACAATCTATCATTGCTCCATCACTAACCAATGGCAAGATCCACCATCACCCATGCCATCTTGAAGAACCCCCAAGGTGGCCAAAAGGTTCAGCGTCACTTCCAGCACTCGGCATCACCATCACCATCATGATCACTGCCACAATGATCCGTTTCCTCAGACTCCAGATTTTCAATCCAATGCACCTGACCTCACAAGGTGAATTCACATTCCATTGTTTGAAAGTCTGACACACAGCCAGACGGTATGCAGAGATCTCTTGCCAAAAATGAGGCTGTAATTTTCTTGCACTATGATGTGCTGTGATGATGATGATGATGATGATGATGATGATGATGATGATGATGATGATGATGATGATGATGATGATGATGATGATGATCATCATCATCATCATCATCATCATCATCCAAGTTAAAATCATGCGCAACCCTGATTTCAACTTGTAAAGATGAAACTTTGTAGTTTCCTGAAAACATAGGCAACCTCCTTCAGGCTGACTCTAGAGATGAAGATGCTTACCAAGAGTTTGAACCAGACTGAGCTCACCGAGGGAGCACCTAAAAAATTGGGTCCAGTTATGTGGCATGATTTACATAACGCTGATATGCAATTTATTCTGTGAACTTAAATCATTCAATTTGTATGTGTTTTTAATGATGTTATGATGTTCTCTTCTTGAGAGTGTAAACACTTTTTTTTCATACACTCACCTTGCACATCTCTCTAAATTTTCTTGTTCCAACGTTTCTGATTCAGAAAAAAAAGCATACAAAGAGAAATGTTGTTTTTATTCATGTGCTTTTCATACCTTTTTTAAGTGTGTATCAACATATGCTTTATCAGGAAGCTTTCGTGAAATTACAGTGTATGGAAGAATTTTTTGTTCACTGATAGACTGATGTACATTAACTGTCATACTTCCAATTCAAGTGAAAGATCTTAATGTTAAACTTAAATGGTGAAAATCACGGTAAAAAAAAAAAGAAATTATATTCTATTCTGTTAAGAGTTTGGAAAGTGGCATATTCTGGTGTCTCAATCAGAGTTTGGAAATTTTTATCATTTTTTACATATTTCCTTCGTCTTGGGGCAGTTGACGCATTCTTTCAAACAGAGACTTGAGCCCCACCCCCCTTTATGCACATAGCTTTGTTGACAAGAATGGGGATAAACTGTTCTCACATGATAGTTAAGAGGTACGAGTAACGCAGCCAGGGAACAGATCCTTTACTAGCATTTGGATTTATCTCCACACGAGCGCAAGTCAACCAGCGACCCCCCCCCAAAATAGTATGTGGGGGGTGAATTAGGTTGTCTATCCAGTGAAGAGGGCCAAAAATTCACAAATTTACTATCAAACCTGCAATCTGTAGCTTCGTAGTGACTTATTGCAATAGACCACATTGTTTTATTGATGCAAATCCTCTCCCACTTCACTTCCTAATACATAAAGCCAATACACTTTTGGCATTTTAAGGGGGGGGTGCATTTAGTCCCAATCACCTCAAATCCATTCACCCTTTGATGTGTGTGCATAACAATCTTTCATACAAAGAAAGGAACATAGGGGATGTGTTTTCGTAGAATTTTACTTGCACGAAAAAATGCACTAAGATAGGTATGAAAATGAGATAGTGACTTTTTTTAAGCTTCTCTACTACATTGGATTTATAAGGAAGCTTTTCCCAAATTCATGTTGAAACGTTTATTGTGGTGACTTCAGGCATGTCCACTTGTTGTCTAAAAATTTAAGAAAAAATGATATAATGCATGTTTAAACTGGGAGTCACCTACACACAAGAGTATTCAGAAGAAGTCATGTTGACAATTGACTAGGCGATTTAAGTTTTTGTTTTCGGTCAACCAATGGGACAACCTCGTCGATTTTTCCAAATGCTTTTTCTCGCCGGGCTGGTCATCAGATTTCGACATGCAGGATGATTTAAGGTCCTGTTAGGTGCATTGCAATAGATTCTCTCACCCTCATACCTGTTTCTGGCATGAAGTGTCTTCCGTGTCTCCTTTCCAACAACACATGGCTTGCACACGGCCTCTTTGGCTGCTCCAAGGCTCTTGGCCTCAAGACCCCACACCACCTCCTCCATTCCATGTCCCTCATGATCGAGGGAATGATATGGCACACGCGGCGGTGCCACAGGTCCAGGTCTCCATTGTCCTTCTTTGCGAGGTGGGTGGTTTCGGACCTCGCCTTATTGGCAAGAACCTTGGTGTGGAGAAGGTACAAGTTCTTCTCCCTTTTCCATGTGCAGTAATATTTCTTTCTCCCTCCTTCCGGATGATGGCCTCATTGATTTTGAAGAGAACCTTGAGCCCCTTTTCGGTAAGGCAACTCACTGACAGCAGACTTTCCTCGAAATCGGGCATGTGGAGCACGTCATGTATGGTGCACGGGATTACTTTCCCGATCACCACCGACTCAATGCGGACATTGCCTTCACTCACAGCCAACTCTGTTTTGCCATTGGCCACCGTCATGTGCCGCTCTGAGGCACCATAGGTAAAAAAAACGGTGTCCGGTTGCATTGTCTGTGACAGCCTGTTTTGGAGTCGATAACGGTGACCTCCGGATCCTTCATGACGGTGGAATCCCATGCCATGAGCACATGGTTGTCTTGCTTCCCAATCCCCCCCCCCCCCCCCCCCCCCCCCCCGGCTGGTCTCACTTCCTATTGGGAAAGTTCCGTGTGTAGTGGCCCTCTTTGTCACAGTTGTAGCACTCCCCTTTCTTTTCACCTTTCTTGGTGCCCTTCTTGGCACCCTTCCCTTTCTTGCCTCCCCCTCCACCTTAAGGACGGACGGCATAGGCAGAACTTGATAGTGTCCCACTGTCTCTCACACCCCACTGCATCCATTTATCATGGACACACTCAGCCGCCTTGGGAAATTTCAGCTTACTGGCGGGCCAACGATGGTGATCATGGGACTCCAACTATCCGGCAAGACCAAGAGGGGGATCACTGTTTTCATCTGAGGGTTGACCTTCCACCCAGTGGCGACGCACTCGGCAGCAAGGGACTTGATCTGCTACAGGGATCGCCATGATATCGTCGCCTTTGTTGGCTTGGAGGGTGATGAGCCTCTTGAAGACAAAGAGCTGGTTAGCAAGGTTGCTGGACTGGTAGATAGAGCACAATTTCTTCCAGGCCACCTCGACATCCGTGCATCCCTGAACATGTGTGCCCTACACCGGAGAAAGTGCCAATACCAGTAAAGAAAGCACATTCTTTTTGTGCTTCTTGAACTTCTCTACTTCATCTGGTGTAGCGGTGTTCGGAGGGGCGTTCTCTTCACCTTTGGCCAGCTCACAGACTAGGAGTAAACAGAAACCCGTCCCATTCAGGAGAACTGAATGGAAGCAAGATTATGTTATATAGCATAGCATGATTACATATAACCCTTGTATTCTGTGATCTAAAGTTTCCAACGCATCCAACCACACCCCATTTGGAGCAGTAGAGCCACTGTTACGGCCGTCGAGCTAACACTTGGTGGAGCCATCCACCATGCCTTGCCCGCTAGGCTAGGTGGAGTGCTTAGATGGTGCCAGAAGTGCCCTTCTCTGGCCAGAAGTTCATCCTGGTCAAGGAGGTCTCCCTCGATATCTCCTTTGTAGCCCTGGAGCCTGGTGGAGTTGAACCCGGATCACCAGCAGTGGGGTAGCCCGTCACCCATGGCGGGTAGAAGATTCCACCCATTCACCAACCGGAATTTGGGATAGGCTAACTTTCTGAGTACTCATTCAGATTGAGCAATTAAAAGCTCCATCCTACATGGAAGCACAAGTAATGTTTGGGGAAGCCAATGGACACCTTTGCTGAAGAGTGTGGAGCACAAGGAGTGGGCAGAACACGTCGCATTCAGTAGGCTGAATCAAAACACGTTTTTATTGCTTAGCATAGTGAGATTGCATCAGATCCTTATAGCCTGTGATCTGAGCTTTCCAACTCATCTAAGTACGCCCAAAACGGAGCATTAGAGCCCCTGCTACGGCCGTCGAAGTAACCCTTGGTGGAGCCGCCCACCTTGCCTTACTCGCTAGACAACGGGAGGCGCTTCGACGATGACTCGTAGGAGCGCCTTTCCTCGCCCAGAAGTCAAGGAGAAGTCCACCCTGGTCAAGGAGTTCCTTATAGTTACCTCATTCATGCCCTTGGTGCATTTGGAGCCCATTGGAGACGCACTCGGTTCACTGGCGGTGGATTCTCCCGCCACCCATGGCGGGTACCAGATTCCACCCGCCCATCACCCGATTTTCGGACTAGGCTAACTTTCTGAGTACTCACTCAAATTGAGCGATTCAAAGCTTGATCTTACATAGAAAAATACAAGAAAATCAAATCTAAAGTCACATCAGGTGTTCGACCACTCCTTAGTGGTCGAACCAAGGAGTACGATCAACGGCACTCATGGCAAGGGGCACACCATGTCAACAATCTCCCCCTTACACCCCAGCCTGGATTCCGTGTCCTTCAATCCTATAGCATTTTTTAACCTCACAGCACAGACCGAGCTCCATGCAGCTCACATCGTGCGTGTCCTTGGGCTATGCCTCGGTCATGGCGCCGGCGAGCATGCGCTTCGTGTCACAATGCACGATAGCCGCATCTCCCTTCGCCACCAAGTCTCGCGCATAGTGATCTCGGATCTCAATGTGCTTGGTTCTCCTGTGCAGCACCGGATTCTGGGTCGGGCTGAGTGCACTCATGTTATCCACATTGAGTATCGTTGGCTTCTTTTGCAGCACCCCGATCTCCTTTAGCAGCCGCCGCAGCCACACCGCCTCCTTTGCGGCTTCTGCGAGCGCGATGTACTCCGCTTCCGTGCTGGATAGTGCCACATAGTCATGCTTCCTGCTTGCCCATGAAACTACTGCACCACTAAGCACAAACACGTACCCTGAAGTTGCTTTTCTGTCATCCACATTACCAACCCAGTGGGCATCGGAGTAGCCGACCAACTCGAGGGAGTCGTCACGCGGTCCCCCTCCAAACGCAAGTCGCGACTGTTTTTTCACTTTGAGATAACGGAGGATCCGCTTCACCGCTTGCCAATGCAGCAGCCTGGGGTCAGCAACAAAGTGACTCACCGGGCCCTCCGTAAAGGTCAGGTCGGGTCGCGTTGCCACCATGGCGTACATGATGCTTTCAACAGCAGACTGGTATGGCACACATGCCATCTCCTCCTTCTCCTCGTCAGTGCTCGGCTCCATCCTCAAGCTCAGCTCACATGTGGTGTTCATGGGTGTGCAAATGGAGTTGCACTCCTCCATGTTGTAGCAGCGAAGAACCTCTTACACGTACTTTGCCTGCCCCATCTTGAGCGTGCGTGCCTTGCGGTCCCTCTTGATGGCGACGCCGAGGTACTACTCAAGCACGCCCATGTCGGGCATTTTGAACCGACCGCCGAGCTGCCACTTCAGGTTCACCAACTCCTCCATGTCCGATGACACGAGGATGAGGTCATCCATGTAAAGGACCACGATCTGGTGCAACCCCGACTGCTTCTGCACGTACACGCTCTGATCCGCTTCGCAACGCTAGAAGCCAAGCTCGGCCATGAAGTCATCCATTTTCAGGTACCACATGAGTGGCGCTTGCTTCAGCTTGTATAGCACTTTACAAAGCCAGCACACCTTCCCCGGCGACACTTCCACCCCCTCCGGCACCTCCATAAGGAACTCCTTCTCGAGGTTGCAGTTGAGGAACGTGGTCTTCACGTCCATTTTGGTGAACTTTGTAGTCGCGCGCCGCCGCCACCGAGAGGATGGAGCGGATGGAGGCGAACTTAGCCACCGGTACGAAGGTTTTTTTGTAGTGTTTACCCTTGCGTTGGGCGTATCCCTTTGCCAACAGCCGCTCCTTGTACCGCTCCACCTTCCCCTCCTCGGTGAGCTTGTTCTTGAAGATCCACTTGGAGCCGATGATTTTCATGCCCTCCTGCCTGTCAATCAGCTGCCAAGTGTCATTCTTTTCAAAGGAGGCGAGCTCAGATTTGATATCTCCCTCCCACTCAGCCCCATCCTTCCACTGCAACGCCTCCTTGATGGTCTCGGGCTCCTCTTGTGCAAAGACTGCTCGAGAAAACCTGGTCCAGATGCCCTCTGTGGCATCATACCATTTTTTCATCCGCCTTGCGCGTCCGCTTCTTTGGGGCTATTGTTGTTTAGGCTGTTACTGCTGCTACCGCTACTGTTTCTACCCTCTTGCGGCACCACTCGCACCGCTGGCCTACTCCCCCTCTCTTGGGGACCGTGGAGATGTGGACTCACTATCCGCCTCCTCATTCAGCTCCACTACTGTCGGTACTTCGGACTCTTTGTCCAACTCGGCTGAATGCAAATCAGCTGCTCCCCCACCCCCTAGATGGTTCTCGCCGGTTGGAGTCGCTCGGACGTCACCCTCTTTTGCGTCCTCTCCCCCTCGAGGAGTGGCAGCCACTCCCCCTGCTTGGAGAGACCCACGTCCTTGTCCTTCCAACGATTGTCCTCGTTGAATGCGACATCGTGACTCTTCACAATCGGTTGCCTCTGTGGGTTGAAGAGCCGGTACTCCTTGCTCCTGCTCTCGTACCTGACGAAGATGCCCAGCCCCTCCCGTGCCTACACAACAGCATGTGCAACACATCCAAACGTGCGGAAGTGAGCCACAGTTGGCTTCCTTCTGTTCCACACTCCTTGTGGTGTCTTCCACACCTTGGACTACGTGTCTTTTCGCGGCTTCGTCAACGTCAGGTACATGATGTACGCTGTTGTGCGAGGCCGGCATCGCTCAACATGGACCGGACCATGTTGAGGATGGTGTGGTTCACCATCTTGGCGACGCTGTTCTGCTGCAGAGAGTGGGGAATAGTTTTCTTCCATGCGATCCCCTTGATCTTCATCCATGCCAAGCAACCCTCGTACTCGCCGCCGTTGTCCCTCCGGAACGCCTTCACCTTCAACCTTGTTTGTCGCTCCGCGGACACCACAAACTCTTGCATGCAAGACAGGACGTCGCTCTTCCTCTTAATGATGTAGACATAGAGCTTGCGGCTGTGATCGTCGATGAAGGTCACGAAGTAGCGAGCGCCCCCGATGGAGCTCTCAAATGGTCCACACACGTCAGTGTGAACCACCTCCAACCTCGCCGATGCACGCATCCCTTTGCCATCAAACGGCTGCCCTGTCACCTTGCCCACCATGCATGGCTCGTACACGGCATTTTTGGCTGCGTCAAGGCTCTTGACCTCAAGAACCCGCACCACTTCCTTCTTTTCCATGTCCCTCACAGTTGAGGGAGCGATGTGGCATAGGCGACGGTGCCATAGGTCCAGGTCTCCATCGTCTTTCTTCACGAGATGGGCAACGTCGGACCCCGCCCGGCTGCCGATGATCTTTGCACGTAGCAGGTACAAGTCGTCCTCTCGCTTTCCATGTGCAATTGCCTCGCCGTCCCCCTCCTTCCGGATGATGACCTCCTTCTTGTTGAAGAGCACCTCAAGCCCCTTGTCGGTAAGGTGGCTCACTGACGGCAGATTTTCCCCAAAGTTGGGCATGTAGAGCACGTCATGAATTGTGCTCATGACAGCTCCCCGTCCACATCCACCTCGATGCGAACATTGCCTTCTCCGGCAGCCGACTCTTTTTTGCCGTTGGCCACTGTCATGCGCCGTTCCAAGGTGCCATAGGTGACGAATGCTGCCCGCTTGCATTGTGTGTGGCGGTTCATTGTCATTAACCTGTGATTTACCAGCTCTGGCTTCCAGACTTCTCCAAGTCTACATTTCCTCTGCAACTGTGTTCTCCAAACACTAAAGATTAATCTCCAGAGAGCACACACTCTCACAATGTCACATAGAAAAAATGAGGAGTCATGAAATGGAAAAGGGCATGAGTAGACGGCAAACCTTGTTTCTGGTAAAAAAATGCTTGCAGCAACCAGTCGCCAATCTGAATAGCTCTCGACACTCCATTAGAGTGTTCCTAAGATTTTAAAGCTTTAAAACAGGTAGGTAGGTACAAGGAAAACAAATGGGTAATAGTGCTATGGGTGCAACCGAGGGGTTACAAAAGCCATAGAACAATACTAGCACTGTTGGATGGAGGAGCTTCTTACAGTTTTACAAGCAAGAAGATGATTAAGAAGCTGGATTTGTAGAATGAACCAGGAATTCTTGAAGGAAAAACCATTTACTTATGTTTGCATACTTGTTTAATTAGCAAAACACTACAACCGCACATCCAAGAATTGTAGCATGTCTGGAGAACTTGTCAAATGAGTGACCACATGCTCATTATCTGACAAAAGTTTCATGTACCGGTATTACTCGCAAGTGGACCGGAGAACTGGTACAATCTACATAATCATGCATGGAAGAAGGCGATGCTTTCCTTCAATTGAGGGACCCACAACCAGGCTGTGGTTACGAGAAGCATCAAATGATGAAGTAGCATAGAGAGTTACAACAATGGCAAGCTGACGCATACAGCCGATTTATCCAAGACATGGCCAAGCGGTACATCCAACATGGTGCTCAAGTGTGACTTGATGAAGTGGAGCCAATGGAAGTAGAGGACATTGCATCAGCGGATGAGGCAGCAACTGCCTCATCAACCTCAACACCTGAGAAGTTTGCAGTAATTCCAGATGAGTTCGAATCACTTTTCAAGGAATTTGAAGGGGTTTTCTCTAATAAAGTATCCCAATAATCACCTCCACTACGCAACAGTGACCAAAAGACATATCTGAAGTCAGATATCAAAAAGATGGTCAAGAAAACCTTGAAGCGTCTTGACCTCGAGTTAAACGAGCTGAAAAAGTAGTTGGATGAGATGCTTCGTTTGGTTTTGTCAGGCCATAGACATAACGTACGCCACACCTATGTGCTTTGTCAAAGATAAAACTACTGACATGCGCATGTGTGTGGACTTGAAGGGCATTGAACAGCATTAGTATCAGGGACCATAACCTCCTTCCGTGAGCAGACAATTTTTTTGACGAACACTAGAAAAATCAAACTTTTTTAGGAGCAAGGATTTTTACCAAATTTGACCAACATAGCGGCTATCATCATATCCACGTATCCAATAATGGCCTCAATAAGATGGTATCTTGCACCCGATAAAAGCACTTCAAGTTCACAATCATGCCATTTAGACTCACAAACATCCCAGCAAACATTTGTAGTGGCCATTGTTTTACCGTACCTCGACAACTTTGTTGTCGTGTATGACAATAACATCCTGGTACACAACCACATCCTAAAGGAGCACAGTGGATATCTCTGGAAACATATCAAGATGCTTGGAAGAGAAGAAAAAAATACAAAAGAAAACTCTCAAAGTGTGACTTTGATTGTCGTTCAACCAGTTTTTGGGCCACATCATCGACGGCAGACGAATCATGATGAACACGAGGAAAGTGAAGGTGGTCACTGATTGGCCAAATCCCGTCAGCATTGAAATTTTCTACGGATTTTGGGGTTGTGTAGATAGTATCACCTACTCGTATAAGACTATGCTCAAGTGCCAGCGCCTCTCTTGGATCTCACTCGTAAAACCACCTAGTGGAGTCGAGGGGAAAACAAACAACGCCTTCCATGCTACTTTTTATTGGTGTGCCCTATGCCCAACATAAAAAAAACATGCCTCAGTTCCCCAGTCTCTCAAGACATGACTATGACACACAAAAATCCTTGATCATTCAACGAGTCCTGTACATCCCAACACCACAAAAAAACCTTGGTATCAAGAAAATGCATGCTTTTCACACGCAACGCCATTGTGAGGTCATATTTATCATTTTTTCTTCTTTTCCGTGTTCCGATGTTCATTCCTTCACCAACTGTTTTCAATATCAACATTTTTTCAGGCATGAATGCTGATCGTCCAATTCAATGGTAAAATGAATTTGATCATTTTCATTGTGTACTATCACTCGACCTACAAAATCCATATATTTGCTTCGAAAAGCCTCCATTTGGTCGTTTCAGTCGAATCGGCTATGTTGAGTCTTACCATATTTCTTCTACCTCTTTTGAGACTTGTATTTTGGTGAGACATTGTGCTTCACTGTCTATAATCAAATGTGGAGGTTTAGCTCGGTCTTAAACATTGAGAAGTGTAGAAAAACATACGCCGTCGGTCAAACACGACCTGGTCAAGGATTTAGGACTTGTTCTGTCATTCCTACGCAACACCGATGAAGTCAAAATGGCTTTTTTTTCTGCTGGTGGTCGAATCATCCTGTGGCGCCAAAACCCAGGTCTCACATCCTTAATAACAGGCATTAAAGAAAATTGTGTAAGATTCGCAGATTGTATCGTGACCTTTGTTAAATCTGTAACAATCTGACCTTTGCTAAAATCTCATCATTTTCTAGTCATCCATTCTTGTTAGTTCACGAAAAAGTGTTATCTCAATGTACGTCTTAGAAAAATACAAAAAAAAGGTGAAAAAATAACTAGTTTCGCGGGCTTTTGACCAAACCTCGTCTGGATGATACCCCGATGTCCCTGATGTCGTATTTTCATCCAAAGTCCAACATGGACTAACCGAACAAGGAGTTTGTATGGGAATCTCCCATCCCCTTCCCCCTCCATGCCCAACAATGTTGGATATGGGTCGCATGACCGATATCTCTGCCACTACTCATACGGTGGCACAGAGGTACCGTTCTACAGATGCAAAGCGCCATTTTTCATTGTTCGCCCCACAAATGTGTACATCGTGCCACAGTTGTGTGCATGTGGAAAGCTTGTGTGGCGAACCAGAAGAGGCATCGCACGCAGGTATGCCGGATGCGAGGCTTTTTTTCACCTCTTCTCACCGAAGTCGTTTGCACAATTCGAAGCAAGACGACTACATTGTGCACAGTGTTTTCCTTGGTGCCTCAAACATCAGTACATCAATGTCAACATCAATACATCGATGTACCTATGGTTGGCCACATCAATGTGGACATAGTGGATGGGGTCAGGTTGGATCCATTGTGACGTAGGTTTGCACAGAATGGGTGAGAGAGCCAAAGTTGTAGAGAAGATTAATTCTTCATATTCTAAATCATAGCATATTTCAAGGTCTTTATCTATTTCAGCGCATCTTAGGGAATACTATATAAGCATGTGATAGTGTGTTAACTAAAAAAATTCACTGCTTCTCAATTACTGATGAGCATTAAACAAAAAGGAACTTAACTTCAAGCCATTGTGCCACATGCACATAGATAATGTACATAGCACACAAAGGCATGGACAACAAACTTTCATGTTACACATTATCCACCAATTCATTTGCATGTGGAAATTCATTCACATCCATGAATTCAGCTCTTACCATATTCATTCAACATCAGTACAAGCATAACAATGCAAAGCACATTGTCAATCATTGAATGTAAAATCTGAAGTATGCTATCAACAACAATGTCAGAATAGTGTCCTACTTCCAGAATGTAGCAGCTCTGCGCCTTGCCGACCTGCTGGTTGCTATAGCTGCCACTGCACTACCTGTGGGACATTTTGATGCTCTTGCTGCTGCTAGGGCAACTTGGGCTGTACGATTTGAACTATGCTTGAAATTGCCAATCCTCAAAGCTGCTGTTGATGCTGGATCACGTGTTGTTGTTGAAGCCAACTGCCCACCTGCTGCTCCTTCCTCACCTGCTCCTTGTCCATCAGCTGATCCCCCTGCTTCTCCTTCCTCGCCTGATCTTCCCACATGCCCACCATCTGTTGCTGCCCAATTTGCTGCTCCCTCCTCAGCTGCTGCTCCCACCCCACCGGCTGCTCCCTCATCACCTGCTGCTCCTTCCCCGCTTGCTGCAACTGCACCATTTTCTGGTACCTCCCCACTTGCTTGCCCTTTATCACCGAGTGTTGCTTCTTCACCCTCCCCCCTTCTTCCCTACCTGCTATGATGTCACCATCTGCTTCTCTATGTGTAGTTGCTGCTCCATTGCCAACGGTTCCTCCTCTACTTGCTTCTCCATTCCCACTGGCTTCTTTCCTCCGTCCCACAGTTGTACTGCTGTTCTCCGGCTTCTCCTTTGTGCGAACATGCACAGGACGTGCATGAGTAAGTCCAGGCATGTCACTCATGAAACGCACAGAGACCATAACCTCCACTACGTCATCGTCTCCCTCTACTGCCTCCACATCCTTCTCCTCCTCATCCTCACCTTGTCTCCTAGTCATCCTCAGGTTCACTCAGCACTCCCTCTTTCTCAACCACCTCTCTGTCGTCCTCGCTGGCATCTCCTTCTGCTTCTGCTGCAGTTGCCGCTGCCTTAGCCAGATCCTTTGCTGCTTTTCTTCCATTCCTACCCTAGTGTTTGCGCAAAAAAAACATGGCTCCGCACGAAGAGCTCCAGGGTGATACCTTGAGCCTGTTCCTTCTAGCAGTAAGGATGAGCTTATGTGCGGAAAAAACACGTTCACACTCAGACGAGGAGCATGGTTATAAAAGGAGCTTCAAGGCCAAGTCCTGTAGTAGAGGAAGATTGCACAGATAATTCACGTGCCACTCGACGGCATTCATTGTGCCATGATTCACTTTTGCAACTGGAGCAACAGCCTTGGAATTCCTGCGTTGTGCCGCCATGGGATCATGGTGCACTGTTGTCTATGCCAACTGGAAGACCCCGATCTCCTTCATGATTTCATCCTGCTTATCCTCAGGAACCAAAGCCTCCACCACAGCCTGCCTGGCCTGCAAGGTGGTCGCATCCTTTGACAGGTCATTCCCGAAGTGCTCTGGATGCAGCCGCCAAGCAGCGGCATACAGAGGATACGACATGTCCTTTGACCAGCAGTGGTCCAGCCTACCTAACACAAAGTTAATACAGCAGTCTGCAACCTTCCTCCCCTTCCTCCCTTTCTTCTCAGCCAGTGCTTTCAGTTGTTCAGCACAGTCTAGCAGCCCCTTATAGATCTCACCAGCCCCCCCACCAGTCGATTCAGCCACACGCAAGACCTTCACCAACGGCAACAGCAGATCCTTCAGCTGTCTCACCTATAGCCAGGAGACCTTACGGCGCACAATCCTTCTCACCTCCTTCTTCTTGCTCTTGAACCCTGCATCCCTCTGTGACCCAATCTGCTTCCAAACATCCAGCTGCACAAATTTCTCCAACTCCTCCCTTAGCTCCAGCAACCTCTACAACCTCTAAACCATGTCAAAGACAGAAGCAAAGCGGGTGTCACACCTGTTCTTCAGCACCTTTCCCCCTGTCGTCCTTCAGCCATGTCCAAGGCATGGCATTGTTCCTGAAAAAGGCAATCACCTTCTCACATTTCCAAATGATCCCAGCACCCCATACAAACTTTCCAACGTCTTTCATGATGAGGTCTATGTTATGCACAAAACATCCTTAAAAGAACAGCTTGAAACAACTTCTGGGAACTTCTGCCTCAGCTCGTAAAATACTTTTTTGTTGACAGACGCATTATCACAGACAATAGATTCAACTCTGTCCTTGCCCACTGCTGCAATTTCTGCCTCTACCATGGAGGCAGCATGGTCTGCATCCCTTCGTAGTCCTCTCGCATCACGTGGAAAGAGGTGGATGGATCCCATGGCATTCACTGCCATGGCATTGTAGATAGGTCTAACCTGCCTATCTGACCACTCATCCACAGCCTGGCTTGTTCCATAGATCGACCATCCCTACATCAGCGGTGCATCAAGCTCTGCCAACTCTACATCCAACTTAGGCAGCAGGTAATTAGTCACAGTGTCAGTGCTTGGCAGCTGGAAACTGGCAGTTGTCTTCTTCCCTGACTTGAGGACTTCAAGGAGAACCACTTCTTGACAGAACGATACAGGCAGAGCTGCAATCGCCATTAGCTTTAAAATGTCCAGCTGGCAGCGGTCATTGTAGTACCTTTCTGAGTGCTCCACCATGGTTGATTGGCGGAATGAGAGCAGCCTTGCTACTTTCAAGCAGCGGGATCTCACCCTTGGGAGTTTTTGTGGCTGTCGGCCTGCTTGGACGCACTGTGTGTCCATCTTCATCGTCACTAGAGTCCTTCTCCAGCACGATTCCCACGTTGGCTGCCTGTCTCGCCTTCTCTTGTGTCTCCCACAACTTCAGCCATGGGACCGGCTTGTCCTTGGTTCCCCATTCAGCACCCTCTCGCATGTACAGCTTTGCACTGTATGGCTGCTATCCTGCTCCGGGAGGAGGGACACGCTCCAACCCCAGAGCGTCCCTAGTTGTTGGTGGGGGATGGAGACACTTCCCCACGTTCGGGTTGTTGCAAGTTAAGTGTCTGCAGATGAGGTCACATGTACCGCTGACTTTCTTTGCACATGACCCATAAACAAAACCTGCCTTCTTGCTGCTTTTCGGACACGGTTCGCAATTCTTGGACAGCTCCTTGGTGAGAAATTCACTAGTGATTCCACTCCTCCTAGGTGGATTCCACTTTCTCGCATCAAACTGGGCAGACACGGCAGACACTGGAGCAGCCGAGGGACTGGATCCTGCGGTGGAAGCTCTGTTTGAGCTTGGTTGAGAGCCATGGCGAGAGGAATGTCCGCCGGGTGGGACCCGGTGGCAATGCCTAATCCGACCAAGTGCTGGCTACATCATGGATCAGGGCACTCTATTGTTACTAAGACAAAATAACGGGTTGTGTCTTCACAAATGAAGCAGTCCTTGGCGCTCGATGCATTCAGGATTACCTTGCCTTGGAAACGGATGATTTGGCTGCCGAATCGATGGTCTATAACCGGTCCCTCCTTTTCTGTGCATCGATCATTTGATTCGCGATTCAAATGTGGTTTAAATGTTCGAATGGGGGTAGTGGCATTTGAAAGTATTCCGTAATTCACCCAAAAAAAAAAAACAAAGTGTAGGAAGGTTTGCAGGAAAACCATGTTTTGTGGACGCCATTGTCAAGTATGATAAATTGCACTAAAGGACATTTTTACCGTCATCTCCGTTGCCTGTTCAGTGGTCCGCATGATCGTCAAAGTACAAGGTCACGCATGCAATTGGACCTAGAAATTTTGGCCAAGGATGATGGAAACCGTTGCCTCCCAGTCCACCCTGTCAAAGCTCAAAATGCCCACCTCCACATGCAGGAACCCCATTGGTCCAGTATATACAGTCATGTCACATGGAAACAAAAATGTATCTGAGGTGAATGCATGCATGCGTTTTGGCAGCCAGTTTTCCGGAGCCAAACAGGACAACTAGTTTTTTGGTGGTATTTATCCACATGAAGAAGTCAGCATGTCTGAAACTCTGGTTTGGATGGTCCCGGTCATGACTACGACCCTACACCACATCAATGTAGCATCGAGGTACCTCGCGGTTCCGATGTCGTTGTAATGAATCTCCTACAAGCAACAAAAGCAACACTAATTGTGAGGCCTATTGAGAGCCGTCCAATCGTAAAATGGAGTAGAGACAAAAAAAAATGTTTGAACAGAGACAATGACTTGTTTATTGCAACCACTGGGGTTTGCATGCGCTCCATGGTCCCAAGCACCAAGGTTTGAGCATCACAAAATCTTGTCCGTGAAGTTTGATGTCGGTGGAGCTGAGAAGGATCCTGTCACTAGCGACGAAGACGTCGTCCCTGCAATGCTTGTTGCCAGCTTGCTTCAACGCCGTCTGTATCTTCGCGTGGGCGTGTTGTGTTTCTTCCCAGAAGATGGAGAAGTTGCAGCAATGTATATCAACTATGGAAATGTTGCTCTAACTCTGTAATCCTACTGGTGTGGTGGGATGTTTACCATAAACCTCTTAAAACGGTGTTTTGCCCATTGTGGTGAAAACAATGGAATTATATGTGAGTTTGGCGGTATGTAGTATTTCTGTCCAATCTGTGCTGTGGCGTTCGCAATAATGTGCAGAGAAGTTGTTCAAGCATTTGGTTTGTGCGCTCAGTTTGGCCATCAGTTTGCCAATGAAATGCCATCAAAATTTCAGTTTGAATCACATATCATGTCATCATTTTGCGCATAAAAGATTACTCGCAATTCAACTGTCCTTGTTGTTTGTGATAGTGCACGGTGCCATGTAGCTACATGATGCGATTGAGAAAAAAATTTGCAGTGCCCTCCGCGGTGACCATGGTTGTTGCAGAATGAAGTACGACATTTTGGAAAATATATCGGCGACCACGAGGTTTGTGTCCTAACCTTCGGGTGTCATTGAGATATCGCACCACAGTTCTGTCAAAATGGGTAGCGGCTACAACAGTCCTGGCGGCTGCGTGCGTCGTGCTTTTTGTCTCTGGCACGTGTCCCGCGTTTTGCAAAAATTTGTCACGTCTTTCTGCATCCGCTCCCACCAATAGTGTACGGCCAGATTTTTTAGCATCTTGTCTTCACCAAAGTGTCCTCGAGGGCCGGTGTCATGGCACTCCTCAAGCAACATGAATGCACATTGTTGCTTGGAGGCATGACTACCTGCTAGATGAATCGACTTTACCAATAAGGTTTGTCGAACCAAAATAAGGTTCTGTCGTATCTGCTGTGGAGCTCGTAGCCACATGTGAACAACTATTATAGGAATGGGTCTCAATCCAACTGCAAGGTTGCAATGTCAGCTGTTAGGTCTGGTCGGTGACTGAGTGCATCCACTGGATTTGTTTTTCCAGGCCGGTATTCAATGTCATAGTCGAAGTTGGACTAAGGAACTCCATCCATCAAGTTTTTTGACGGCTGAGATTCGGTTGCATCTTCAGATGTTTGAGCGCGTGATGGTCGGTGCTGACGATACATCGTCGGCGATCCAGGTAGCACCGCCACATTTTGAATGCGTGCACTTCGTCAAGAATTTCCTTCTAATTCTTGTTCAGCTCCGGTCCATGCAGATTGTATGACAAATACACGATTGGTTGTTCTCCACCGCCGTTGTCTTGGAGAAGAATGACTCCGATGGACCAATCTGAGGCATCGGTTGCCATAATGTAGTCCACCGTTGGATCTATTATAGGAGAGCAGGCGTCAAGGTTGGAGCATTTCGTAAAGTCACAAATTCTTCTTGCTCCTCTCGATATTCTTTCAAGTAAGATCGGAGGGAGGCATTTACACCCTCGCATTATCCTTCATGAACCAACAGTAGTAAACTCATACACCTAAAAACACGTGGACGTCCCAAACATTTGTTGGTGTTGGCCAATTGACAAATGCCTCCAATTTCTTTGGATCTATGGTGATTTTTCCGCCGTTGATGACGTTGTCCAAAAACTTGATCGAGCATCGACTGAAGTCGTACTTCAAGAGTTTTCCATATAACTTTGCTCTTTGTAAAACCTTGAGGATTTTTTGTAAGTTTCCATCGTGCTCCTCCAGAGTACGGTTGTGCACCAGGATGTCGTCGAGGTACACGACAACAAAGTCGTCGAGATATGGCCGAAAATGTTGTTCATCACAGCCATAGACATTGTTGGGACATTTGTGAGTCCAAATGGCATGACTGTGAACTCAAAGTGCCCGTAGCGAGTTCGGAACGTCTTATTCTCAATGTTGGCATCGGCCATTCTGATAAGGTGATGTTAGCTCTGTAGATCAACCTTTGTGTATGTTTTTGCACCCCGAAGTTGATCAAAAACTTCATCAGTACAAGGGAGGGGGTATCATTCTTCATGGTTACATCGTTCAACGCCTAATTATCCACGCACATCCGCATGTGCCAGTTTTTTTTTTATACGAATGGAAGTGGTATAGCGTATAGTGACGTAGATGGTTGGATGAATCCCTGTCTGAGCATCTCGTCTAGCTGCCGCTTGAGCTTGGTCAGCATTTGGTCGCTCATCTGATAATTTTCCCTGACGTTTGGTCTGCTGTCCGGCTTCAACTCAATGCTATTGTCAATGTTGCATTTTGGCGGTAGGGTTTGCTGGAGTTTGTCTAGGAAGAGGTTTGCAAACTCTCGGATGACAGGTGTAAACCATCATGAACTTCTCTGCTTTGGTTGACGCTGTTGAGGCTGATGAGCCAGCTTCCATGACCGCTTCCTCCTCGTCCAGTTCCACGTGGACAAGCCACGCATGAGCCCCTCATCTTATGTAGTGTTTGGCCGTGTGCAACGAGATTGGCAGGACTTGCAGTCATTTCTTGGTTCCCGTGATTCCTCTGTTGCTTCCACTTTTGCCACAAGTGTCATCACTTTCCCTCTGTGTGTCATCACTTTCGCTCCGACAAGCAGTAGTTGTCGTTTGGTGAATTCGATCTCCAAGTAGATGGCTCTGCTACTCCAATCTACCTACTAATTATACTGGTATAGGAAATCTCCTCCGAGGATGATTTTTTGGTCACTCATTGGACAGGAAAGCCAGACTGTTACGTCTCGCAGATCTTTGACTTGTAGTCAGAGTGGTTCTCTTGGTCAATGGATTTGTAATCTTCCATCAACAGTTTTCCCTTCAAACACCCATGGTTTGGTTCGCAAGCCCAGATTCCAAACCATGTCATTGCTTACAAAACTATGCTAGGTCCCTCCATCCAATGATGCGGGCACCGTTCTTTGACTGTCACAACCTCTTGCTTTTACTCTCAGCGGTATCACCAGTTGGTCTTCCTCGTACCCCTCATTGAGCTCTTTGTTATCAGGTACCCTCTTGGGCAATTTCAGCCGTTCAGATGGGTGATCGTTCAGCGCAGATCGCTCCTCACTGACAAGATTCCTGGATTCTACTCATGTCCTTTTGCCGATTCCCGACTCAGTTTACTACGAATTCCCTCCCCTTTTTGGCCTGATTTCTACAGCGCCACTTATGGGCAATGTGACCAGGTCTTCCGCATTTACAGCAGAGACGTTGATCCTCTAGATTAACGGCGCTTACTTCCATCGGGGATGGGGAGTCACCTTACTGTAATCTTCCTCGACCAAAATACTCGACCATAATGGACTCCCGCCAAAGTCGTTAAAACTCTTACCAAACGTCATACTTTTTTTTCAGTCGTCCAAAACATGCGAGTACTGCACGCGCGAATTCATCCCGGTTGTTGGTTGACATCAGCGCATCTTGCCAGTTAGGGTTGATCTGCTTGAAGGGTAGAATGATGGTGGTAGGCGATACGAGACTGGCATCATGGACCGTTGATGATGGCCCACCGGTCGCGTGCTGCCCTTCTATGGTCTAGAGGTTGGACTACCAACTCAAAGCCGTGTCGCGCAAGAGAAATGCCGAGAGGTCAAAAAAAAAAATTGTTGTTGACCTAAGCATTGGTGAAGTACACCTCCAAAGTAGGCAGCCACATCCTCACCATCAGTCCTTTTGGTTTTGCAGGATCAAACGGTTCGGGGAAGGCTGGAAAAGCTTCAGGTTCGCAAAGCAATTGAGAATTCCTCTCAACAAGCACCGCCCCTCGCATGCTCGCGTTGCGGTGAGCCTCCATCGCGGAATTCTGCTACTGGATCATGTGCTGGTTGAGACCTTTGAGTGTTGATAGTTGCTGGGTCAGCTCCTTGTTGATGTGAGCTTGTTGGCTACCTCTTGTGCGAGCTTCCATCATGGTGTTCGGCTATGGCGACTGCCCTTCATTCGTGGGGCCCAAGGTCGATTTGGTCATTGATTTCACCAGACCCATGGCCGTGTAGCTGGCCACGCAAGCATTAGTCGACCCCTCAGTTTTTGCTTGCATCACAAACTGCGCTTGTTCCTCCTCCATTGCTAGAGTCGTTGTCAAAGACCAGCTACTGGTCCCAGATACGCTCGCTTTGATCACGTCATGGCCGCGAAGTCGGCGAAGTCTTGACGTGCAAGATGCACTATCGACTCGTGCAAGGTAGTCCTTCAAATGAGTGAAGTCGATGCGTGCCCCTCCAGCAACGGTGTGCTCTGATACCTAGTGTCATGCTTGTCGTAAGAGAACATGGTGAACAGGGAAAGATGCAGGACAGATCGCGATTCCAGATTTTGGGACACTAGAGCAATTTACAAGTATCGGTAAGTGTTCTTCAGTGACAAGTATCAAGTTCGTCGAACAATGCCAAGAACGAGAATGAGCCACATGTTGGGTCATCAGTGCTTCAATAAAATGAAGCATGTGAGGTTGCACTCCGAGTGGCTTCTTCAAGAAGCTCCACTGAGAAATCGGGGGGCTTCGAGTAGATCAAAGCAAAGGTTTTGTAAACATCCAACGCCATCGAGAAGTCGACCGAAAAATATCGAGCCATCGATATTGTTCGTGACACTTTTTTCATCGCTTCTAGAAGGCAGTTGAATTCGTCCAAGGCTTCAAGAATGGAACGTCGCCGATTCTGGAACTTGGCTAAGATACTCTCGCTCGGTTGAGGTAAAGATCCAAAAGCTTTTTGACATAAAAAACTAGGCAGCTGGTTGGGGCAGCAGCGTTGTTGATGCAGCGTGCGGGCTTCCACGCTCGTTGCTTAAGTCTGCTGCCCCCTCAGACTGCTGCTCTAGAGACAAAGTCTGGTAGCTCTGGGTTTGTTACTCAGAAATGTGCGCGCCAGTGTTAGCACCAGAAAGCAGCTGAAAACCGAAAGTGACTGATTAGGAATGAAGAATGAGCAACAATGGGAGACCCCTCCAAGTTCTAGCTCCCCCCCACTAGTTTAGAACTTGTTACTCAGCTAACCAGCCAATCAGAAAATAGTCCTAGACCTATTTTCTGGCAGGCAGGGTTTTTTCGGTGAGCCCAGCCAAACGCCCGAAAGCCCAAAACCTGGGTGTCATCCGTTTTGCCTGAAAACTGGACCATACCATAACACCAAAGCTGCGAACGCAGTCCTACGGTCAGGATCAGCTAGAAACATAGCAACAAAGAGTTATGACAGCCCGAACCCAGGCAGTGCCTACGACGGTCCATGATGCAAAACACTGCAACGCAGCAAGAGACATGGACCCTAGGCAGAGCATGATGCTGCACAAGCAATGGCACAGTCAGAAATAGCGCTCGGTGCATGCAAATAGCATCTGCGGTGGCAGTGTCCGCAGGCGGCCCGACCGCCGAGGAGGCCTGCCGATGAAGCTGAGCACGTCGCCAGAGGGAGGAGGCTCCAGCGGACTGCGAGTAGGCCTCAGCGTGCGTCGGCTCCACCGGACGACACTCCAGGAGCGTTGAATCTCGGTGTCATTCATCTGCACGCCGATGTACACAGGCCGGGAGGACACAACAGAGCACAATGAGAGATGCGCAAAAACCAACGCTCTCCCATGACTCACAGGCGTAGTGCACATGTGCGGGCAAGGACACAGTCAACAACCAGACTCCCCCAGGGCACGCAGAGATGAAGGCAAGGACAACGAGAGCCACTCATGGACACACGCCAACCGAACTCATAACCTTCTTAAATGAGTCGTGCTTCAGTGCCTTGGTCAAGAAGTCAGCCAGCTGCTGTGCTGTCTCAACCAATGCAATGCTGATGCTTCCGTCATGCAACAACGAATGTACATAGTGATACCTAATGTTGATGTGCTTTGTGTGTGTGTGTGTGATGCATGACGTCATTGTCGGCGATGGCCATGGTACTCTCATTGTCATAATGCAACGTGATGGATGCGACGGACAGATGCAACTTGGACAACAGATGACGCAACCACACACTCTCACACGCGCCTAAGCCAAGGGCCATATACTCAGCCTTAGTAGTACTACGTGCAATGCACCCCTGCATACCACTGTGCCAGGACACAGCCGTGCCGCCGATCAGAAAGATCACCAGCCTGTGCGACTCTTACCGTCTAGACTGCCGGCCCAGTCACTGTCAGTGTAGCCCACCGCGACAACAGACGGCTGGCGGCAGAACATGAGACCTCACTTAGGAGTTGAGACGACGCAGCGCACTACTCGGATTGTGACCTCGAAATAGAGGTGACGCGGCTACTGAGAAAACTTGCAGCTGAGATTCGACCTCCCAACTGAGCCAGGAGGTTGACGGCAAACACGATGTCTGGGCGCGTCATCATCGCCAGGAACATTCAGTGACCCGATGACTCGCACATGCGTGGTCACGTCAACTAACTCTCCCACAACGGATGGGTCAGGACTCTTCAGCTTCACCTAGCCATCAGGTGACATGGGTGAAGATGCACTGGGTACGAGGGGCAGGTCCTCGACAAAGCGAGTGGACAGGGTCTGCACATGAATAGCCTGGTGGACGTACAGGATGCCCTGGGAGTGATTATGCTCGAGCTCCATGCCCAGGAAGACTCGGGCAGACCCGAGATTCTTCATCTGGTAGGTGGTGTGCAGAAAGTCCTTGATGTGCTGGACGACAGTCATGTTAGGCGACACAATGAAGAGATCGTCGACGTAAACTAGGATAGCGACAAGGGTCTGGCCTCGCGAGCTGACGAACAGTGCGGGGTCAGCAGTACCATGCTGAAGGCCGCCGCAAAGGAGCGTGCTACTGATCTCCTGGTTCCAGCATCGAGGCGATTATCTCAGGCTATAGAGGGCCTTCTACACCCGCCACACTCTCCAAGTGTCGTCGTCGAAGCCTTGAGGCTGCACCATGTAGAGCTCCTCACCCTCCAAAGAACCATGGAGGAAGGTGTTGCTCAAGTCCATATGATGCAACTCCCTCCCATCCTGGCCAACCAGATTGAAGAGCGCCCGGCTCGTGAAGAACCAGCCAACTGGAGCAAAGATCTGGTCGTAGTCAACCCCAAGGACCTGAGCAGACCCTTGGGCTGTGAGGTGGGCCTTTTACTTGTCCAAGGACCCACCGGGCTTCCATTTGCACCAAAAGACCCACTTGGCACCGATGGCCTTCCGACCTGGAGGGAGGTCGACGAGGTCATACACATGGTGCTGCCAGATAGCAGTAAGCTCATCAACACATGCTGCATCCTTTTGTGCGGCCTCATGAGAGGCGCGAGCCTCGCGCAAGGTGGTTGGGTCCTCCGGGCGTGCTATGGAGTGGACTAAGAGAGCATGTGCATCTCGCGCTCTAGGTGGGATGCGTGCGAGTACAGCCATGACAGCATGCCTATGCTCGTGATGAAGCATGGCGTATCCCAGTGCAGAACCAGGGTGAAGGTCTGCAATGGTAGCGGAGGTGGTCAGGCCGAGGGACTTGGTGCCAGGGTCCCCACTCACAACCGTAGGAGTGGAAGAGACACGTGGAGCGACAGGGGGCCGAAACGCCACATGGTGTGGTGCTGCGGTCTGCGCTCTCACTAACGGCCTAGGTCCAAGGCTGCAACCTGGGCCACGCGTGTAGCGCTATAGGGCAGGAGATGGTTCCGAGTCTGACGGGCCGACGGAGGCGGATGGGGCTGCAGGCCCGAAGGCCCCAGTGGACGCGACTGGGGCTGCTGGTCCCGAGGGGCCAGCGGATGCGACTGGGGCCGCCGGCCCGTAGGGGCCAGCGGGCCCGACTGGCACGACTGGCCCGGAGGGGCCATCGGACGCGACTGGGGCCGCTGGCCCAAACGGGCCAGCGGGCGTGACTAGGGCCGCCGGCCCGGAGGGGCCAGCGGGCCCGACTGGGACGGCTGGCCCGGAGGGGCCAACGGACGCGACTGGGGCCGCCGGCCGGGAGGGGGCCAGCAGGCGCGACTGGGACGGCTGGCCCGGAGGGGCCAGCGGACGCGACTGGGGCCGCCGGCCCGGAGGGGCCAGCGGGCGCGACTAGGACGACTGGCCCGGAGGGGCCAGCGGACGCTGCTATGGCGGCTTGCCCGGAAGGACCAAAGGACACGATTGGGACCACCAACCCGGAGGGACCGGTGGACGCGGCAGGGACCGCCGATACGGAGGGACTGATGGACGCAACTAGGACCGCCGGCCCGGAGGGACCGATGGACGCGACTGGGACCGCCGGCCCGGAGGGACCAGTGGGCGCAACAGGAGCTCCTTGCTCGGAGGGGCCAGCGGGCTTGACTGGGGCTGCTGGCTCGGGGGCAATATGTGATGTGCCACCCGGAGTGGTAGAACGGAGGACAGACTCACCACTCCCCCACGCAACAAGAGGGACACCGACGAGCCGGAGCGAACAAGATCGCATGGAAACAAGTCCTCAAAGAAGAGGGCATCGCGGGACTTGACGATGCAGTGGTGGGAGGGATCCCAGAAGCGCCAAGCATTGGACTGACGAGAGACCGGAAAAGGTGCAAGGACGCCTACCTGGGGCGAGCTTGGCGCCCTGCTACAGGGCGGGCAGCCACACGATCGCGACGCAGCCCCAGACACAAGCTGGGCGGAGGTCGGCTCGCTGACCGCACCAGTGTTGGTACGGCGTGGACTAACGAGGAAGGGGTCTGTGAGGAATCCTATTCCAGACCCACGTCATGAAGGCCATGGCTTCAAAGTAGAAGCCATCAGAGAGGCCAGACTCAACCCGCATGGTGCGGACGGCATTGGCCATGGTATGGTTCCATCGCTCAGAGACGCCGTTCTTGGCGGGTGTGTAGGACGCGGACGTCTCGTGGTGTATACCGCGGGAGGCAAGAAAAGTTGTGGCCCCACCCATGTACTCACCACCGCGATCGTAGGGAAAGCGACGAAGGGAGTGACCACACTCGCGCTCTACAAGGACATGCCAGTCCTAAATGGCACGGGCGACATCGCTCTTCTGCCGAAGGTAGAAGACCCAGCGGTAGCACGAGTAGTCGTCAGTGAGGGTGAGGACATAACGGCCATGCTCTCCGACCGACTCAGTAAGGAGAGGACCCATGACATCGGAATGGACCAGGTCGAGAGGGGCGGGTGTACAAGAGGAGGACAGGGGGTATGTGGACCGGTGCATCTTGCCCTGAGCGCAATCAACGCACTACGTGGGGCACGGCAAGGGGAAAGTATGAGAGTCAAGGCCCTTGGCCGGTTGGGTGCGGAGCATGCTGTCGACGGCAACAGAGTGGACGTGGCAAAGGCGGCGGTGCAAGAGGCGGGTGTGCTGTGGAGAGAGCGTGCTGGTGAAAAACACATGGCCTGTGGCGGCCGACGAGGAGGGGATGGAAGGAGAGAAGAACAAACGAGGAACATGCCATAGGTTGCCGTGGACGGTGGTGTGCAGAACGATAAGACCGGACGGATTCAACAACACAGTGCCAACACCATGCGAGTGCACAACGTCCATGCTCATGCAGTCAAGGGCAGTAACGGAAAGAAGGCTCAGCTCAAGACCTGGGATGAAGAGGACAGCGGTCAAGAAGACATCACCAGCGGGACCACGGAAACAAACAACACTGACACCGCGGACAGGTAACACCTGGCCGGAGCCCGTCCGGACCCCGGACACATCGTTAACAGGACCAAGCATACTGAATGCCTCGCGAGAGGCCGTCATGTGATGCGTGGCTCCGGAGTCGATGATCCAGGTCTCGACAGGGTCCTGGACCGGTGTTGCCAGATCACTGACAGTCGCATGGGAGCAAGCAAGAGACGCGGACGTGGTAGAAAGGGGCGTGAACTGAGATTGCCAATCATCAAGCCACGCGACGTCGTCATGAAGGGAAGAGATCACACAAGCGACATCGACTGACGGCGATGGAGAGACAGACGAGGAAGTAGGGCACGACCGCATCTCAAGCTCAGTCATGTAGGGCAAGGGGCACGATCAGGAGGTGACGCAACTCGCACTTCCCCGGAGGGGAGGGCAAAGCAGGCCAAGCTAAAGCGCAATGAACCGCTCTAGCTGACGCTCACGTGTGGACGGCCCGGTGGTGTAGACGGAGTGCGTAGTAATGGCGCCTGAGCTCGAGTAGAGGGAGGATTACCCTAGGGAAGGGAACGAGGGCACCGACGGCTGCGGATGATGCTGCGAAGGAGTTGGCGTCAGTAGGACCGGTGTTGCGGTCGGAGGAGTGGAGCTGCTAGACGTGGCCAAGGCGTCAAGGGCAGTGACAGCTACGGCGGCAGAGGCAAGACGGTGCTCCCGCTGGCGACGCATGGTGGCGATGACGCGCGCCCCGTCCGTCGGCAGCAGGCACGTGTACCACCCGTGCCCTAGCTGGCCATAGTTGTGGCAAAACGAGCCACTACTACACCCAGTCAACTGCTGCTGCTGCTATTGACCCTTTCCCTTCTTGCCCCAGAGCTTCTTCTTCCCCGACGTCAGGGAGCTGGTGGAGGTACCGGCTTCGTGGGAAGCGACGGCCACGGATGGAACGGCTGGGGATGCGAGGATCTCTGTGCGCTGGAGACGGGACTCCAGGTGAGCTTCCTCAATCTTGAGGAAGAGCTCATATGCCCAGGGCATGAGGGTGCCCTAGGACGCCATAGTTTTGGTGCCACCTCTCTTTGTTTTTTTATATTTTTTGTTTTTGTGTTTTATGTACTGCTGATGTGAGCAGTGACGTCAGCCTAGGACGACTGGCGTCAACAACTGTTGCGGCGTAATCTGCTACTACTGTTGCTATAAGGTTTTGCCCCCCCCCTTCCGCCTTTTTTCTATTGATGATGCCAGCAGTGACATGAGTAGTGACGTCAGAGGCTAGATGTTGACGTCAGTAGCGGCTGTGGTTAGGGCCGCTACTGCACAGGTGCAGTGGCTGCTATTGTTGATGCCACTAATGTTGCTCTTGCAGCCATTGTCGCTGCTTGCCACTGCTGTTGCTGCTGCTGCTACTCCTATTGCTACTATAGCTATTGTTGTATCTGCTGCTTCTACTACTACTGCTGCTGTGGCTGTTGTGGCAACAGCAACTGCTACTACGACTGCTGCTATTGCTGCTGCTGTAGCAACTGCTACTACTGCTGCTGCTGCTGCCCGGCTCCTATGGCAGCAGCAACTGTTGTTGTTATTGCTGCTGCTACTACTGTTGGTGATGCTATTGTTACAGCTATTGCAGCTGCTGCTGCTACAGCTGCTCTTACTATTGTCGCAACTGTTGTTGCTGCTACGGCTCCTACTGCTGCGTGCTGCTACGGCTGTTGTGCTTGCTGCAACAGCTATGGCAACTGCTATGGCAACTGCCACTGGAGTAGGGGGATTTTTTCTAGACCTTTTTCTTCTTCTTCATTTTGTCTCGCACAACAAGCCTCACTGCTCGTTGTGAGCAACGAGCTTGCTGCTCGTTGCCAGGAGCTCGTTGCTCGTAGTGAGCGGCGGGCTCGCTGCTTGCAGCTTGCTGCTTGCAACGAGATGCGAGCTGCGAGCAACAGCAGCTGCTACTGACTGCAAGCAGCAGCTGCTGCTGCTGGCTGCTGCCGGCTACTTCTCACTGATGTTGCTGCTCCACCCGGCTGTTATTGTTGCTGCTGCAGCTTGCTACTGCTGCTGCTCATTGCTGCTGCTGCTGCCCGCTGACGTTGCTACTGCTGCTAGGCTACTACTGCTGGTCGTCGCTGTTGCTTGCTGCTACAGGCTGCTACTATTGTTGCAAGCTGCTACGAGCTGCTTCTACTGTTAGCTGCTACTGCTGCTGTGAGCTACTATGAGCTGCTGCTGCTGCTGGCTGCTACTATTGCCAGCTACTACTACTACACGCAACTGCTGCTGGATGCTATTGCCACTGCTTGCTACACTTGTCTACCGCTGCTGCTTCTGTAGGCTGCTGCTGCTGCTTCTGTAGGCTGCTGCTGCTCGCTCGCTGGTACTAGTCACTGCACCTGGGTGACGATGTCGCGTGCGTTGTTGCCCGCAGGTGTCGGACGCGGCGTGCCGCTCACCTCCTCGCGTCACGTGTGGGAGTAGGTTCTGCCAGAAAAAATCCGGCAGCATTTCCCTCGGCCCATCGGCCGTAGGAAAAAGTCTGGCACCGCCACCAGATGGGTCAATGCTGTTGAAAACAATCTGACAGCATTTCCCTTGCACTGGCGCGCATGGGGGTCCGCCGACGTTGTCTAGCACCTGTACTCCAGTCTTTTATTGCTGTTGCTATGCTCTGGCTCTGATGCCAGAATAAAAAACTAGGCAGCACGTTGGGGCAGCAGCGTTATTGATGGAGCGTGCGGGCTTCCATGCTCATTACTTAAGTCTGCTGCCCCCTCCGACTGCTGCTCTAGAGACTTAGTTTATGGAAACTCTGAATTTGTTACTCAGAAATGTGTGCGCCAATGTTAGCGCCAGAAAGCAGTTGAAAACTGAAAGTGACTGATTAGGAATGAATAATGAGAAACAATGGGAGACCCCTCCAAGTTCTAGCTCCCCCCCACTAGTGTAGAACTTGTGACTCAGCTAACCAGCCAATTAGAAAATAGTCCTAGACCTATTTTCTGGCAGGCAGTGTTCTCTCCGTGAACCGCTAGACGCCCAACAGCCCAAAACCGGGGCGACATCCGTTTTTCTTGAACTATGGACCATACTCTAATACCAATGCTGCCAACGTAGTCGTGTAGTCAAAATCAGCTAGAAAAGTAGGAACAACGAGTTATGACTGCCCGAATCCAGGCAGTGCCTACGACGGTCCATGATGCCAAACAGTGCAACGCAGCATGAGATATGGACCCTAGGCAGAGCATGATGCTACAGACCCAATGGCATAGTCAGAAACAGTGCTTGGTGCATGCAGACAGCATCTGCGGTGGTAGTGACCGCCGGCGGCCCGACCGGCGAGGAGACCTGCCAATGAAGCTGAGCACGTTGCCAAAGGGAGGAGGCTCCAACGGACTGCGAGTAGGCCTCAGCGTGCGTCAGCTCCACCGGACGACACTCCAGCAGCGTCGAATCTCGCCGTCAGTCATCTGCACGCCTATGTACACAAGCCGGGAGGACACAACAGAGCACAATGACAGAAGCGCAAAAACCAACATTTTGCGCGGAGGCCCATGAAATCCTTGATAGTAATTGCCACAAACAAGTGTGATGGACTCATGTACGTTTGGTACGCAATAATGTGCTTCAACGTTTTGCAAAATAATATGATCATAAAGTACGAGTAAATAAAATTTTCCATCGATACAGAAAGAAAAAGGCGTGTACAGATTCAAGAAAAAAAACATATGATGTCTGGAACCGTAAAAAACAAATGTATAAACTACCCAATAATGGAAAACAAAACATGCATATGATAGTGGAACTGTGCGTGTGACCATACACCCACCAATTTCATGAATAAGCCTCCCATAACCAGTGACCGCTCTTCAACAACTCCATATCCAGCGGATATTGACTGCAACACAGATACATGCGCAGGTCCAAGAAAGACAACAATGCACTCAAACAAGTGCTCGAGCAACATGTCGTCGCAGCATGAAATGCGGCCTGTGATGACTTCATCACGCCCCTTGAACAATCACAAACCCCACTTTGGAGGTGTTTGTGATTTCTCGAGGGAGGGGTTTGCCTGGTGTTTGCGTGGGGAGTCCAAGATACCCCATGTGTTGAAAGGGAATCTGCTAGGCCCCGCTACCGCGGGGCCCAGCAGATGCGCGCACAAAAAACAAAACCCCGAACCCACCCCACATTGCATGAGGGATGGGTTTGAAAGTGTTTTTTGTGCAAACCTAAGGTGTTTTTTGTGCTGTAAAAAAACAAAAACCTAAAGTGGGCGTTTTTGCTCAATCGCGACTGAGCGACGGCCCTTTTTTCAATTTTTTTTCGACACGCAAACCCCCCATTAAGATGTAGGGTTTTATGATTTGCGCAAGCTCTGCCTGCGCGAAACATGAAAAACCCTAAATCCTTATGGGGGGTTTTGCGCATTTGAAAAAAAAAGGTCATTACTCGATTGCGATCTTGCGAGGGAGCGAGGGTCGCGGTCGAACGACAGTCACACGACCCACCGCGCCATGCTCGATCAAAGACGCATGTCGCTGATCGAGCATGTCGAGCAAGGCCGGATACCTTGTTCATTTTTTGAAGTGATGGGCATGGCAGACAAATTTCCGCTCATGGATATGACAGGGTCCGTGTTGTGCTTTGTGCCGTTCCTTTACAGTTTAGTGTGACCACTCGGCCGTGTCCATACTTGTGCACATCCCTGAGGCAGGCGGCCCTGGTGACACCGGCGCGACGACAGGCGGCGGACTACCCGCCTGGAGCTGACCGACCACTGTTCCAGAGCCCCAGATGTCACCGGGACTCCTTGCTGTGCCTTTTACGTCTTGCAGGCGCCTTTCGGCGGACTGGGCATGAGGCCCATTTGCATGTTTTTGCATTGTATACTCGCTNATGGATGCATGCATGTGACCAGTCGCTGCGTCCGTCTTTTGATTCTGCACGTCTAGGTTCAGACGGCGTAGGATTCTGACATGTGTGCGCAGAGTTACGGCCAAAACAGTGGTTTTGGGCCGGTTTTAGGACAGCTCTTGGACTGCCGCGTGCGACACCCGCCGTGCGCCGCGGCAGGTATTTATGCCCTGGACCTGCCAGTTGTCATTTCTCTCTGCATATGCTATATTGAAGCATTCTGACACTGTGCTTTGTGTCTCCTAGCCAAACCCTTGCCGTTGTGTGTACGACCTGTGACTGTCGTCACCGTCTGACCAGGCACTGACGCCCGGTCAACGGCTGTGTTGCTA
>SZWC01005851.1:85604-108188 GCA_023375785.1 Penium margaritaceum | reverse complement strand
GTAAGCTGCTGTGCTAGACAAGTAAGCAGCAGCTGGGGTAATGCTAGGAAGACACCATGCAAGCGACGGTGTTAACGTGGAAGTTAGAAGTGGAGAGAAAAAAGTGATAGAGTAACAAGTCACGGAGGTGTTACATGTAGGTGGGAGCGAGCGAACGAGCGGGCAGCGAGCGAGCGAGCGAGCGAGCACTGCAGCGAGCTCGAAACTGGGGGATTCGACCCCACCTGCCCACAGAACAATTTCCTAGCATAAACTAGGTCACCGTACAAGCAACAACCTGTCAAGAGAAGAAACCCGGTTATGCTCATGACCAACTGTGCACCAATGCATGTGAGAAATGCAAATAAGTCTAACAAGCTCTGATAGAGCTTCTCCATGGCTCGTCTTCTCAGCTTTTGGTCACGGCGTGTCAATCGGCGGAGTCATCTCTCACTGGTCAGTCGCCTGCACCAGTGATGTGAGGGTGCAACGAGGCCAGAGGTCACCGTGTGATAATGACATGAATCCAACACTCCCCCATGACCCACAGCCGACGGACAAGGACGACATGCACGGGCACAGCACAAAGGTCACAAGACGTGACACAACACAAGACTGTACACGAGCATTGGCATGACAACTCAACCAGGAGCATTACGAGGACACAGTAGCCCAACAGCGTGCACTGCTGCCTTGAAGACATTGCTGCTGACTGCCTTCGTGAGAAAGTCAGCTCGTTGATGTCGCGTGTCAACCCACACAATCTTGACATCACCTGCAGCCACACGCTCACGTACAAAATGATGCTCTATATTGATGTGCTTGGTGCGAGTGTGATGCATGACGTCGTGCTCAGCAATAGCTTTTGTGCTCTGATTGTCACAGCGCAATGTGACGTAGCGAATGGGTACTCGCAGCTGCTGAAGCAACCGACACAACCAAACGCTCTCAAAATTGCCTGCACCAAGGGCGACATATTCCGCCTCACTGGAGCTGCGTGCGACGTAACCCTGTTTACCACTCTTCCAGGAGACAGCTATGCCGCCGACGAGAAAGACATAGCCGGTCCGGCTGCGTGCATCCGTGTCATGCGCCCAATCACTGTCTGTGTAGCCATCAACAACGACGGACGGCTGCGCCCGGTAATAGAGACCGACTCGTGCAGTGGAAAGCGCATATCGAACAACACGCAGCGCGGCCTCCATGTGCCGCACCCGTGGGCACTGTGAGAACGATGCAAGGAAGTTCACAGCGAAAGCGACGTCTGCTCGTGTGGTCGTGGCCAGGTACATCAAGGACCCTATGACGCGCAGGTAGTCGGTCACATCCACTGGCTCCCCCAGCTTGGACACATCCAGTGTTTTCAATAACNGCCGCCGACGAGAAAGACATAGCCGGTGCGGCTGCGTGCATCCGTGTCATGCGCCCAGTCACTGTCTGTGTAGCCATCAACAACGACGGACGGCTGCGCCCGGTAACAGAGACCGACTCGTGCAGTGGAAAGCGCATATCGAACAACACGCAGCGCGGCCTCCATGTGCCGCACCCGTGGGCACTGTGAGAACGATGCAAGGAAGTTCACAGCGAAAGCGACGTCTGCTCGTGTGGTCGTGGCCAGGTACATCAAGGACCCTATGACGCGCAGGTAGTCGGTCACATCCACTGGCTCCCCCAGCTTGGACACATCCAGTGTTTTCAATAACCTCTACCCGGCGGGCGTCATCAGTGTGGATGCTGAGGGCACAGACTCAAGGAGCGAGGCAAAGCGCTCCCCCAGGCTTCTGACATATGCAGCTTGGTGGACGTGAAGAACACGGTGAGTACGATCACGCTCAAGCTCCATGCCGAGAAACACTCGAACTGGGTCCAAGTCTTTCATCTTGTATGTGGACTGCAGCAGGGACTTCACAGTTGACACTGCCTCCCGACTTGGTGATGCAATGTGGAGGTCGTCCACATAGACGAGGACTGCAACAAACGGTGCAGAGTTGGGAGCAACAAAGAAAGCAGGATCTACTGTGCTATGACGGTATCCACCCTTTTCCAGGGTAGAGGTGATCTCCTGGTTCCAACACCGTGGTGACTGCTTCAGGCCATACAGAGCCTTGCGCAGTCTCCATACTCTGTCAGTGCCATCAGAGAATCCTAGAAGTTGCACCATGTAAATCTCCTCATCCAACTGACCGTGCAGAAAGGCATTGTTGACATCCATCTGCTTGAGCTCCTAGTCATGGTGGGTGACAAGGCTCAGAAGGGCACGAGCAATGGTGTAGCGTCCGACAGGGGCAAACGTCTTGTCAAAGTCAACGCCAGGGACTTGTGAGAACCCCTTGGCGGTGAGACGTGCCTTATACCTGTCAAGCTCGCCATTGGGCTTGTACTTGCACCTAAAGACCCATCGTGCATCGATGGCTTTGCGACCGGACGGGAGATTGACCAGCTTGTAGACGACATGGTCGCCAAGAGCTCGAAGCTCATCTTGCATAGTAGCCTCCCATTCCTGGGAGTCGGGCGCAGTGTGAGCCTGACGAACAATAGTCGAGTCGGACGAGGGTGCAGCAGCAACTGTCGTGTGACACTCAGCGACACTGCTACGGATGACGGCTTCGAGAACGCGCTTGTGCTTAGACCTGAGCAACGTCTGTCCATGGGCAGAGCTGGGATGGACCACTGCTGTGGCCAGGCCCAAGGCGTCCATGCCAATCGGTAGCTTTAAAGGCTGCTCTGGGTGGGACTGGACAGGACGGACGGATGGGGCGGCGACACTGGAGGAACGAGAGGGGAGTGCGCGGAGACGCCCGCCACGAACAAAGGGCTCGATGGGAGCAGGACCAGGAGGGTCACCAGGCGACGGCGGAGCAGGGTTAAGCGGACTGGACAGAGCCGCTGAGGAGTGTGTAGGAGAAATGGACTCAGACGGAATTAGGGAGGACAACACAGGAGACGCAGGAGCTTCGAGCGAGCTGGACGACACGAACGGAGAAAGGGAAGGAGGCATAGTGCCAGATGACGAAAGTCGCTCCAAGGATGGAGGCTGCAAGGAAGGGACAGCAGCACGGACTGCAAAGACAGCGGGAGCAGCAGGCCTGACGGCCCCACGCAACGGAGAGAGCGGCAGCAAGGAGGCGGCCGTAGAGTGACGACTGAGGTCACGAAGAAAGACAGACTCAAAGAAAAGGGCATCGTGGGACTCAATGACGCGCTGGCGCTCCTGGTCCCAGAAGCGCCAGGCTTTGGACTGGGCAGATACGCCCAAGAAAGGGCAGAGGCGCCCACGAGGGGAGAGTTTGCCGTCACGAAGGTCCTTAGGGAGCCAGACGGACGCAATGCTACCCCAGACGCGAGCGAGTCGCAGGTCAGCACGGGCCCGTACCAACGCTCAAAAGGCGTGACGGAGCGAGGGAGGCGCCCGTGCAGGACGCGATTCCAAACCCAGGTCGTGTAACTCATGGCCTCAAAGGCGAACAGAGGAGGAAGACCGGACTCAGACAGAAGGGTAAGGACGCCGTCGGCAAGAGTCCGGTTCCAACGCTCAGAGACTCCGTTTTGTTGGTGTGTGTAGGGAGCGGAGGTCTTCAAACACACCCCTTGAGACTCAAGGAACCGGGCGGTGGGACCGAGGAACTCACCACCGCAGTCGTTGCGGAAGACACACAGGGAGCGCTGACAAGACCGTTCAGCCTAGCGGAGCCACGACTCAATGACAGGAGGGACGTCACTCTTCTAGCGAAGAGCGAAGACCCAACGATAGCGGGAGAAGTCATTAGTGAGACACAAAACATAACGCCCAACACCCCCAAGAAAGTCATGGGAGAGAGGACCCATGACATCAGCGTGAACAAGAGCAAGGGGGTGGGAGGACCCGGAGTCAGAGGAAGCGAAGGGGGAACGATGCATTTTCCCTTGGGCGCAGTCGAGACAGTCTGAGGGACAGGGCGAAGGAAAGGTGGAGGGTGACAGCCCAGCAGCAGGTTGGAGACGCAGCATGCTGGAGATGGCATCACTGTGAACATGGCCAAGACGATGATGCAAGAGTTGGATGTCAGCGGGCGAGAGGGATGGTGCAACGTGAGCAAGAGAGGAGCCAACGGAGTGGGGAGCGGGAGCAATGAGTGGCACACGGTAGAGTTCATCACATTTCACCCCCCGCAGAACGATGCGACCAGTGGATCGAATGCAGATAGTGCCAACACCCCGACTGGCGGAGAAATCCATGCCCTGATTGTCAAGGGAGGGCACGGACAACAGGCTGAGCTCCAAAGAAGGCACGTAGAGTACGTCGGGCAGAAACAACATACCACCGGGACCAACAAAACGGACAACGCCAATACCCTGGATAGGCAACAATTGACTAGAACCAGTACGAACAAAGCGGACGGAACCTGCGGGACCCAACGAGACAAACGCTGAGCGAAAAGAGGTCATGTGCTGAGTGGCCCTGGAGTCGAGAACCCAGAAGCCACCGGAGACACGAAGACCAGGAAGGACGCCACAGGTGGCAACAGTGCCAACAGAGGGTGGAGCTGAGTCACAGACAGACATGCAACAAATGAGGAAGAGTGACAGACTGCCAGTGCTCAACCCACGGGACAGATGCGGATGGGAGCCGAAGAACATGATCGGGGGGGTCCCCACGAAGGACAGTGTCAGTGTGACAAGGGAGACCTCTGGCCAACAAAGACACACTCTCACCTCCCTGATCGCGGAGGTGAAGACGCTGGAAAAGAGACTGCTCCAGCTGGCGCTCGCCATTGACGGACGCTGTGGAAGATGGAGGAGACAAACCCGAGGGAGGTGCGAACCACGGAGGTGGGATGTACGCTGAAGAAGAGGGCCTGGCGTACACGGGTGCACCGTAGGGCGATGGCCAACCCCACGGGTATGGGATGGGCGGTGGAGCTGTGGAAATGCCAGCGGTGGAGTAGACCTGTGCCGAGGTGGAGCTGACAGGTCGAGAGACGGAAGGGGAGCTGGAGTTGGTGGCGAAAGAAGACGGAGAGCCACCGGTGCGAGCCCAGTGCGCACGCATAGAGCGAGCTAGGCGCAAATCGTCAGGAGGCACAGGGCACGCATGAGCAGAATGTGTGGAGGAACCACAGTTCCAGCACACAACCTCACCAGGGACACAGGATGGTGTAGTGGCCTTGCCCTGACCCTTGCCCTTTCCGCAACCACGGCCATGCCCGCGCCCCTGGGAGGCGAGAGCGGTGGCTGTAGCTGCCGAGGAATATGAGGATGTGGAGGAGGCGGCGGCAGCCGATGAAGAAGCAGAGGAGGAAGTGGTGGTGGCTGCAGCAATGCCAGCGACTGCAGCGCGGTGCAGTCGTTTATTCTGAAGGCTGGTCCACCAAGCAGCGAGCCGGTCAACAACGAAGTCCCAGAGAGCGCCAATGCCCGGTGGGGAATCAGGAGGAACGGGCTGAGAAGCGAGACGCAGCAGCTCATCAGATTTGACGTCGCGGAGGAGGTCTGACAGCTCGGGAATCAACCCGTTGACCATGATGTGGACAGCAGCAAGCTGGCCTGGTGCGGCTTTGCCGAGCTCACGAAGGAGCTTGAGCCCGCGTGCCTAGTAGGCGTCAGCTGGCTCGTCAGCACGCATTATGAACGTGTTGAACTGCACAATGAGGGCACTCTGGGCTGCCTGACCAGTGACTGTGGTGCGACGGCGAAGCATGGTGTATGCACCAACAGGATCAGCTAGACATTGCACGGTGGGATCGGCGTTGTAGATACCGACCTCGTCGACAAACGTCTCTGGCGCAATAGCAATGAGGGCACGGACAGCGCGGGTAGACTCAACAGTGACACGCGTAAAAGGTGCGACAGCTGGGTAGTAGTATTCCCACAGACGCTCCCCCTGGGCCCAAGCGCTGAAGCGGGTTTCTCGGGAGGAGAAGACAAGGCCGGCGGACAGGACAGGCGGCTGCGAGAAAAAATCATGCTGGCACGTGGCAGGAGTGGGAGCGGAAGGCGTGACAGAAGCAGCGGATATGGAGGAAGAAGCGGTAGTGGTGCTAGCGCTGGCAGCAACAATGGGGACGGAAGCAGCACGGAGGCGCTTAAGTACAATAGCTGCAACCTCATCAGCAAATGCGGCGCGATTATCATCGGAAAGCTTGAGGCGGTCCTCAGCCTCACGCTGCGCCTCGAGAGCGAGGCGCAGCTGGCCCTGCAGGTCAGCTATGACTGATTCGTCGTCACTCGGCATGGTGACGACGACGAGGTCCTGCCGGACAGATTTCAGCAGAGTTTCCCCTGCCCCAGTGGGCGTGGGAAAACTGGATGTGCCCAAGGCACGAGGAATGTGTGCTGCAGGACAGCCCGACCCCAATCAGACAAGGAAAAAAATCCCGCAAGAGAGGAAAGGAGGCACGGAGACAGAGCAGCAGCCGAGGACCCTCACAAAGCAGAAGGAGGTGGAGGTGCACGCAACAAGGCAAGGAGCGGTGGAACAGCAGCAGCGGTTGCAGCGGAGACAACGGAGACAGTGGATGTGATGGGGATAACCAGAGCAATCACTCCGGTGATGAGGACGGCTCCAAGAGTGGTGAAGGCTGCAACAATGGAGATGGCTGCTGTGATGACGCTGGTGACGGTCGAAGGAGTAGATGAGGCAGCGGCAACAGCACCAGAGGTGGAGGTACGAATGGAGGAAGCGGCCGCAGACACGGCAGACACAGCCGAGGCATTCGCGGAAACAATAGCAGAGGCGGCTAAAGCAACCTGAGTAAAGACATCTGCAGCTACGGCAACCACTGGACTGACTACAACGGCGGTTTCGGTGTATGACTCAGTAGCGCGTCCTGCCGAGGTCGAGGCGGAGGCACGAGAAGCTCGGGCAGCGGCAGCAAGTGTGGCGGTGGTTGCTGCTGCAGCGTCGACTACCGCGAGGGCCGTACGCGTAATCCTGGTGGCCACGGCAACAACGTCGTGACCTATGAAAGAGGACACACGAGCAGCTACGGCGTCCACCCCAATGCTAATGTGCGGATGCTTGACCCCCCAGGAGAACAGGAAAGAGGTGAGCTTACCGGTATGGAGGGTCGTACTGGTTGCGATGGTAAGGTTGCCTCGACGGAGGCGGTGTCACGGTGGATGTGGCGTTGCCGTGCCAAGCTCTCCCCTGAGTCACCACTGAGATCCTCCCAGTGCGCCAGCGTGATGGCGACCACCACCAGACGGTGGTGCGGAGACTGCTACAAGGTTGTAGTGCCGATCCTCTACAATGCCGCTTGTTGCTCGTGTCACGTTGGTTATGCGGCTGCTTTGGTGCAAGTGCTGTTGCTGCAGCCACTGTTGCTGCCGTGTTGCTGCTGCTGGTAGTGCTGTTATTTGCTGTAGTTGCTGTTGCTACTACCATGCTGCTGCTGAGCTGCTGCTGAGCTATTTGCTGAGTAGCTACTGATCTGCTGCTGAGTTGCTGCCGAGCTATTTGTGAGCTGCTGCTGAGCTGCTGCTGAGATGATGTTGCGCTGCTGCTAAGATGTTGTTGCGAAGCTGCTGAGTTGTTGCTGAGCTGCTGAGTTGCTGCTGAGCTGTTTGCTTACAGCTGTTGAGTTGCTACTAAGCTGTTGTTGAGATGTTTGCTGAGCAGCTGCTGATCTGCTGCTGAGCTACTACTGAGCTGCTGCTAAGATGTTGTTGAGCTGCTGTTGCGCTGCTGGTAAGATGCTGTTGCGAAGCTGCTGCTGAGGTGCTGCTACTGGGCTGTTGCTGCGGAGCTGCGAAGCTAGAGCCAGTGCTGCTGGGATGCTGCGAGGCTGTTGCTGCTGAGCTGCGGAAGCTGAGCCGTTGTTCACGTTGTAGCTACTGCAAATGCTGCTAGGAGACAGCGACAGACCCCCGACGCTGCCGAAAAAAATTTCGGCAGCGTTTCCCCCGCCCCAGTGGGCGTGGGAAACATGGGAAAGCCGTGGGAACACTTGTAGGAACCTGTTCCAACCCCACCCAACCTAGGAATAGAGGGGAGCCCAACCAACAAGAGGAGGGGAAGACCAAAGAGCCCTGACAGCAGAATGCCGTCACCCGCTGCTGCTGAGGCTATAGCAATCAGCTGCTGCTGTGCTGGTAGATTGTGACGGTGGGGTGGATGCGCGACGCCAACAGTGGCCGTCACAGGTTTGGCCCAGAATACGTGGGCGGCAGATCGATCCGCTGCCCGTCTTCCACGCAAACCTTGCTCTGATACCAGTAAGCTGCTGTGCTAGACAAGTAAGCAACAGCTAGGGTAATGCTAGGAAGACACCATGCAAGCGACGGTGTTAACGTGGAAGATAGAAGTGGAGAGAAAAAAGTGATAGAGTAACAAGTCACGGAGGTGTTACGTGTAGGTGGGAGCGAGCGAACGAGCGGGCAGTGAGCGAGCAAGCAAGCGAGCACTGTAGCGAGCTCAAAACTGGGGGATTTGACCCCACCTGCCCACAGAACAATTTCCTATCATAAACTAGGTCACCGTACAAGCAACAACCTGTCTAGAGAAGAAACCCGGTTATGCTCATGACCAACTGTGCACCAATGCATGTGAGAAATGCAAATAAGTCTGACAAGCTCTGATTGAGCTTCTCCATGGCTCGTCTTCTCAGCTTTTGGTCACGACGTGTCAATCGGCGGAGTCATCTCTCACTGGTCAGTCACCTGCACCAGTGATGTGAGTGTGCAACGAGGCCAGAGGTCACCGTGTGATAATGACATGAATCCAACACCTCCCTCCCTCCCTCCCTCTCTCTCTCTCTCTCTCTCTCTCCCTCTCTCTCTCTCTCTCTCTCTCTCTCTCTCTTGTTGGTGTTTGCGCATCCTAATTGTACTCTTTTGTTTCCCGGCTTGTGTACATTGGCGTGTACATGACCGACGGTGAGATTCGACGTTGCTGGAGTGTCGTCCGGTGGAGCCAACGCATGCTGAAGCCTACTCGCAATTCGTTGGAGCATCCTCTCCACAAAGACGTGCTCAGCTCCATCAACAGGCCTCCTCGGCGGTCGGGCCGCCGGCGGTCACTGCCACCGCAGATGTTGTCTGCATGCGTCAGGCACTGGATGTGACTGTATCGTTGCGTCTACAGTGTCATCCTTTGCCTAGGGTCCGTGTCTTGTGTTGCGTTGCACTGTTTGACATCATGGACCATTGTAGGCATTGCCTGGGTTTGGGCAGCCACAACTCTTTGCAGTTGTTTCTTTTATCTAATTCCGATTGTACGACTGCGTTTGAAGCGTTGGTGTTTTGGTATGGTCCAGCTTTCAGGCAAAACGGACGACGCCCGGGTTTTGGGCTGTCGGCCGTCTGGCAGGGCTCACCGAAAAAACCCTGCCTGCCAAGAAATAGGTATAGGACTATCATCTGATTGGCTGGTTACCTGAGTAACAAGTTCTACACAGCTGGGGGGGCGGGGGGGCTAGAACTTGGAGGGGTCTCCCATTATTTCTCATTCTTCATTCCTAATCAATCACTTTCTGTTTTCAGCTGCTTTCTGGCGGTAACACTGGCTCGCGCGTTTTTGAGTAACAAACACAGAGCTTCTTGACTTAGACTCTAGAGTACCAGACTAAGGGGGCAGCAGACATAAGCAACGAGCGTGGAAACCCGCACGTTGCATCAACAACGCTGCTGCCCCAACTTGCTGCCTAGCTTTTCTCTCTTAGTAATAGAGCCAAAGCGTAGTAACAGCAGCAGAAGATTGGCGTACAGGTGCCAGACAACGCTGGCAGACCCCCATACGTGCCAATGTAGGGGAAATGGTGCCGGATTTTTTCCGGTAGCATTGACCCGCCTGGTGACGGCGTCAGAATTCTTCCCACGGCCACTAGGCTAGGAGAAATGCTGTCACATTTTTCCTACAGCACTGACCCCAATACGTGACGCGAGGAGGTGAGACACAGGCGGCGTCCGACACCTGCGGGCGGGCGACGACACACGTGGCAACGTCACCCAGGTGCAATGACTGGCACCAGCGAACAGCAACCGCAGCCTGTAGCAGCAGCAGCGGAGGGCAACAGCAGCGAGCAATGGCAGCAGCAACCAGTAGTAGCTGCGTGTAGTAGCAGCAGCCGAGAGCAAGAGCAGCTCGTAGCACTTCCCAGCAGTACCAGTAGCGGGCAGTAGCAGCAGATCGCAGCAGCAACAGCAACCCGCAGTAGCTCGTAGCAGCAGTAGTAAAAACTTGTAGTAGCAGCAACAGCCCGCAACAATAGTAGCATGCAACAACAACAGTTGCGGCAGCGAGTAGCAATAGTAGCAAGTTACAACAGCAACATTTGCAAGCAGCAGTCGGCTGCAGGAGTAGGAGCAGTAGCGAGCAACAGCCGATAGCAGCGAGCAGCAGCTACTGCTACTCGCAACCCGTAGCTCGTCGCGAGCGGCGGGCTGCAAGCAGCGAGCCCGTTGCTCACTACGAGGAGCAGACAATGGGTAACCAGCTTCGAGCTTGCTGCTTGCAGCTCGCTGCCCACAGCGAGCAGCAAAGCTTGCTGTGCCAGAAGAAAAGGAAAAGAAAAAAGAAAAAGAGAAGGCCAAAAAACTCCCCCACCCTAGCATTAGCTGCCATAGCTATCGTAGCAGCCACAACAGCCGCAGCAGCAGTAGCAACAGCAGCAACAGTAACAGTAGTTGTAGTAGTAGTAGTAGCAATAGTTTCTACTACTACAGCAGTCAGAGCAACAACAGCTGCAGTACCAACACCAACAGCAACAACAGTAGCAGTAGTAGCAGTTGCTGCTGTTATAACAGTCGTAGCAACAGCAGTAGCAGCAGCAACAGAAGCAGCTGCAGCAGCAGCTGCAGTAGTAGTAGCAGCAAGATTAGGAGCTGCATGCAACGGCAGCGGCAACAACAACAGCAGTAGCGGCATCAACAACAGCAGCACCAGCATCAACAACATGGATCCTCTCCCTACCGCGTCTATCGGAGATGCATCCATTCGGACCTGGTCATGGATCCTCTCCCTACCGCGTCTATCGGAGAGCACGGCCGCTATGTCCTCACCCTCGCGAATGACTACTCTTGCTACCGCCGGGTCTTCTGCCTTCGGCAGAAGAGCGATGTCGCCCATGCCTTCCAAGACTGGCTTGTCCGTGCGGGGCGCAAGTATGGTCGATTCCTTTGTCGCTTTTGCTCCGATCGTGGTGATGAGTACATGGAGGAGATGAAAAATTTTCTCACCTCCCGCAGTATCCACCACGAGACGTCCGCGCCCTACATGCCCACCCATAATGGCGTCTCCGAGCGGTGGAACCATACCATGGCTGACGCCGTCCATACCATGCGCGTTGCGTCTGGCCTCTCCGATGGCTTCTATTTTTTTAGGCATGGCCTACATGACTTGGGTCTGGAACCAGATTCCCCACGGACCCCTTCCCCGCCAGTCCACGCCAAGACCAGCACTGGTGCGGTCAGCGAGCTGATCTCCGCCCGGCTCGGGTCTGGGACTTCGTGGCCATTGTGTGGCTGCCCGTCCCGTAGCAGGACGACAAGCTTGCCCCCCGCGGGCGTCCTTGCACCTTTCTCGGTGTCTCCCATCAGTCCAAGGCTTGGCGCTTCTGGGATCCCTCTCGATACTTCATCGTAGAGTCCCACGATGCCCTATTCTTTAAGGAGCTGTTAATGCGCGATCTCAATGGCGTGGGATAGTGGTGAGCCCGTCCTCTGTCCTGCCGCTTCGGGGTTGCACATCACTTTGTCCTCGCAAGCTAGCATCCCCAATCGCGCCTGCTGGCCATTTCGAGCCAGCCGCCCCAATCGCGTCCACTGATCACCATGGGCCAACTGCCCAAGTCGCGTCCACTGGTCCCTCCGGGCCAGCCGCCCTTGTCGTGTTCAATGGTCCCTCCGGGCCAGCCGCCCCAATCGTGTCCACTTGTCGTTCCGGGCTAGCCGTTCCATTCGCGTCCACAGGTCCCTTAGGGCCAGTCGCCCCAGTCGCGTCCATTGGTCCCTCTGGGCCAGTTGTCCAGTCGCATTCACTGGTCCCTCCGGGCCAGCCGCCCCAGTTGTGTCTACTGGTCTCTCTGGGCCAGCCGCCCTAGTGGCGTCCTTTGGTCCTCGAGACCACCCGCCCCAGTCGCGCCCGCTGGCCCTTTTACGCCGGCGGCCCCAGCCACGTGCGCTGGCCCCTCTGGACGAGCAACCCCAGTCCTATGCGCTGGTCCCTCCGGGCCAGTAACCACGTCTGCCTCCATCGGCCCGTCAGCCTCAGTGCCATGTACTGCCCTGCTGCGCTACACGAGTGGCCCAAGCTGCAGCCTCCAACCCAGACCGTCAGTGAGAGCGCAGACCGCAGCACCTTGCCTAGTGGTGTCTTGACCCCCTATCGCTCAGCGTGTCTCTTCCACTCCTACGGTCGTGAGTGGGGACCTTGGCACCAAGGCCCTCTGCCTGACCACTTCAGCTATCATTGCAGACCTTCACCCTAGCTCTGCATTTGGCTACGCCATGTTTCATCACGAGCATCGGCATGCTGTCACGGCTGCACTCGCACAAATCCCACCTCGAGCTCAAGATGCACACGCTCTCTTAGTCCGCTCCATAGCACGCTCGGAGGACCCAGCCACCTTGCGCGAGGCTCAAGACTCTCTTGAGGCCACACTGGGATGCTGCATGCAATGACAAGCTCGCTGTTATCCGGCAGCACCACGTGTATGAATTCGTTGACCTCCCTCCAGGTCAGAAGGCCATCGGTGACAAGTGGGTCTTTCGGCGCAACTGGAAGCCCGACAGGACCTTGGACAAGTACAAGGCCCGCCTCAGAGCCAAGGGATTTGCTCAAATCCCTGGGGTCGATTACGACTAGATCTCTTTCTGCCCTAGTTGGCCAGTTCTCCACGAGCCGGGCACTCTTCAACCTGGTTGCCCAACATGGGTGGGAGCTGCATCAGATGGACGTGAGTAATGCCTTCCTCCATGGGTCACTAGAGGGTGAGGAGCTCTACATGGTGCAGCCTCCAGGCTTCGACGACGGCACTGGGAGAGTCTGGCGGCTGTGGAAGGCCCTCTATAGCTTGAAGTAGACGCCTCAGTGCTGGTACCAGGAGATCAGTAGCACGCTCCTCCGCGACGGCCTCTAGTACAATACCGCTGATCCCGCACTGTTCGTGAGCCCACGAGGCCAGATCCTCGTCGCTGTCCTGGTCTACGTCGACGATCTCCTCATTGTGTTGCCTGACTTGACTGCCATACAGCGTGTCAAGGATCTCGTGCACACCGCCTACCAGATGAAGGATCTCGGGTATGCCCGAGTCTTCTTGGACATGGAGCTCGAGTATGATTGCTCCTAGGGCTTCCTGCATGTCCACCAAGCTACCTATGTGAATATTCTGTCCACTCGCTTCGCCGAGGACCTGCCCCTCGTGCCGAGCACATCTTCACCCATGTCACCTGATGGCCAGGTGAAGCTGAAGAGTCCAGACCCAGCCATCGTGGGGGAACCAGTTCACGTGACCACGTACTTGCGAGTCATCGGGTTACTGATGTTCCTGGCGACGATGAAGTGCCCAGACATCGCGTTCGCCGTCAACCTCCTGGCTCATTTTTCTTAGGAGACGCGTCACCTCCACTTTGAGACTAGGATCCGAGTACTATGCTATGTCGTCTTGAATCATCGGCGAGGTCTTATGTTCCGCCGCCAACTGTTTGTGGCCGCGGTGGGCTACACCGACAGTGACTAGGCCGGCAGTCCAGACGGTAAGAGTCGCTTAGGTTGGATCTTTTTGGTCGGTGGCACAACTGTGTCTTGGCGTAGTTGCAAGTTGGGGTACATTGCACGCAGCACTTTTGAGGCAGAGTACGTGGCCCTTGGCTCAGGCGCATGTGAGATTGTGTGGTTACATGGTCTATTGTCTGAGCTGCGTCAGTCTGTCGCATCCATCACGTTGCATTGTGACAATGAGATTGCCATGACCATCGTCAACAATGACGGCGTGCATCACACACGCACAAAGCACATCAACGTTGAGTATCACTATGTGCGTTCGTTGTTGCATGACGGCAGCATCAGCATTGTGTGGGTTGAGACTTCATGGTAGCTGGTTGACATCTTCACGAAGGCATTGAAGCGCAACTTGTTCAAGAAGGCTGTCAGTTCCGTCAGTGTGCATGCGTGAGTTGCTCTCTATGTCCCTGCTTACGTCTCTGCTTGCTCTCGGAGAGTCTGACAGTTGATTTTGTCTCTGCTCGTCTATGTACACTATGCCTGTGAGTCATGGGGGAGTATTGGTTTTTGCGCATCCTCATTGTACTCTCTTGTGTCCTCCCGGCTAATGTACATCGGAGTTCAGATGACTGACGGTGAGATTCGAAGCTGCTCGAGTTTCGTCTGGTGGAGCCGACGCATGCTAAAGCCTACTCGCAAATTGCTGGAGCCTCCTCTCCACGGCGACATGCTCAACTCCATCGGCAGGCCTCTTCGGCGGTCGGGCCGCCGGTGGTCACTGCCACCGCATATGCTGTCTGCATGCGTTAGGCACTGGATCTTACTGTATGTTGTGTTTGCAGTATCATCCTCTGCCTAGGGTCCATGTCTTGTGTTGCGTGGCAGTGTTTGACATCATGGACCATCATAGGCACTGCCTGGGTTCAGGCAGCCATCTTTGCTGCTATTTTTCTAGCTGATTCTGACCACACGACTGCGTTTGCAGCGTCGGTATCTTGATATGGTCCAATTTTCAGGCAAAACGGACGACGCCCAGGTATAGGGTTGTCGGTCGTCTGGCAGGGCTCACCGAGAAAACCCTGCCTGCCAGAAAATAGGTCTAGGACTGTTTTCTGATTTTCTGGTTAGCTCAGCAACAAGTTCTACAGAGCTGGGGGGAGCTAGAACTTGGAGGGGTCTCCCACTGTTGCTCATTCTTCATTCCTAGTCAGTTTCAGGTTTTCAGCTGCTTTCTGGTGCTAACACTGGCGCGCGCGTTTATGAGTCACAAACCCAGAGCTTCCGGACTTGGACTCTAGAGCAGCAGACTGAGGGGGTAGCAGACTTAAGCAACGAGCGTGGAAGCCCGCGCGCTGCATCAACAACGTTGCTGCCCCAACTTGCTGCCTAGCTTTTCTCTCTTCTCTCTCTCTCTCTCTCTCTCTCTCTCTCTCCCCCTCNTTTATGAGTCACAAACCCAGAGCTTCCGGACTTGGACTCTAGAGCAGCAGACTGAGGGGGTAGCAGACTTAAGCAACGAGCGTGGAAGCCCGCGCGCTGCATCAACAACGTTGCTGCCCCAACTTGCTGCCTAGCTTTTCTCTCTTCTCTCTCTCTCTCTCTCTCTCTCTCTCTCTCTCTCTCTCTCTCTGTGTGTGTGTGTGTGTCTCTCTCTCTTTTTCCAGGATGATTCAAAGTATTGAAACAGAGTTTTGAACCATTCTGGGAAGTGCCCTCTTGGTTTTTATGCCCACTAAAATACAAATGAAGCCAGCCGTGTCAAGTCCTCTTGTGTGAGAACATCTTGAAGGAGTGGTTTTTCGGGTGACCAAATTTGCTTGCTTGAACTCAAGTGAGCAAGTTGATGGTCACCCCCAGTGCGCGGACGATATCGACGCTCGCGCGACAGTTGCGCTTTGTGGGGGTGTTGCCCTTGCTCGCCAAGGTCAACGCCCTCAAGAAGCGCGGCTCCTCTAGCAAGGCCAGCATCCCTCTAATGACCGCTTGTCCAAGAAACGGTTAGGGATCCTCTGTCTTTTGGCCGCTGGCAAAATTTGAACTCACACAAAAGGGGGGTTTTGCCCATATTGATTCGAAACCAAGACAGAAATAACTATTAGCTATCACAGAAGTACCCAAGAGGAGTAATTCTCCCGGTTTGGAGATTGTTAGAATTAACTTCCTTCCAAATAATTGCGGTAGTACAGTGCATTTGTGGGGTTACCCCAACATCGGATGACTGATTAGACAAAAATACTTGTGCTTATGAGCATGGGTTTGGAAGAGGACTGTGGGAAATTGGGGGAGTGCAAAGTGTGAAGAGGCACACATGAACTTTAGGGTTGTGATGTACAGTATACTCATAAGAAATGAGTATGGCAGGTAAGTGGGCGATGAAGAAATGTGCCCCCACAATTCAGCAAGGAGCCGGTTTGCTTGCAACTGTGGGGTGGTCTTGCAAGCTTTGCATGACCACCACGTGCAAAGATCATAACATAGAGTGCTATTGGAAAAACACCTAGCATTCAGCCTAGGAACCCCTAACCTCTCACTTGCATCGCCCCAACCAAGCACTACTCTACAATGTCAAGCAATTTCCAAAGGATGGGAGGACCGCATGAAGATGTCCTAAAAGAGAAATTCTTTGCCTAGCTACTCAAATCGGCTCAATCAAGCATTGACTCCCCTCACTTCTTGCCAGGCCTTTGCTATTTGGGAGTGAGTTGGCGGTCTATGTAGTTCCTCCCCTATGCAGAAGGAGGATGACATGTGGAGAGAGGGAAGCATGGAGAAGCTCGAAACTATGCTAGAGTGTAGGTTGGGGCAGTGGCATTGTTGATGCAGCATGCGCACTCCCACGCTCGTCGCTTAGTCTGCTGCCCCCTCAGTCTGCCGCTCTAGAGTCTAAGTCTGAGTGCTCTGGATTTGTTACTCGGCAACGCGCGCGCCACTCTTAGCGCCAGAAAGCAGCTGAAAACTGGAAGTGACTGATTCGTAATCAAGAATGAGCAACAATGGGAGACCCCTCCCAGTTCTAGCTCCCCCCCAGCTCTGTAGATCTTGTTACTCAGCTAACCAGCCAGTCAGAAAAATAGACCTATTTTCTGGCAGGCAGGGTTTTCTCGGTGAGCCCTGCCAGACGGCCGACAGCCCAAAACCCGGGCGTCGTCCGTTTTGCCTGTAAACTGGACCATGTCATGATACGCATGCTCCAAACGTAGTCGTGGGGTCAGAATCAGCTAAAAAAATAACAGTGAGGAGTTATGACTGCCTAAACCCAGACTGCGTCTACGCTAACCCCTGGTACCAATAGTGTCAAAAAATCATGAAACTTGGACCCTAGACATGACATAGCACAGTGAATGCAGCAACACAGTCAAACGTGGTGCTGGACATGCGCAGACAGCAAATGCAGTGACAGTGCCTGTTGGCGGCACGACTGCCGAGGAGGTCTGCCGATGGAGCTGAGCACAAAGGAGGGAGGAGGCTCCAGCAAACTGCGCGTAGGCCTCAGCGTGTGTCGGCTCCACCGGACGACACTCCATCAGTGTCGCGTCTCGCCGGCAGTCATCTGCACACCGATGTACACAAGCGAGGAGGACACAACAGAGCACAAGTGATAGATGTGAGACAAAAACCAACAGGAGAAACCCCCATACATGGCATGCCATGGCTCAAATCTCCCGGGGGTTCAATTGGAGATATGCCCCCTATTTTGTGGATTAAATGACGGCTTTAATCTGCTATAGCCACAGTTTGGGCCTCTGAATTTTGTCCTTGTCGTTTTTGGCACAAAATGAACGCAATACTCAATTTACACAAAAATACTTCAAGTTACCATCTTTCCCCCAGCGCCTGAGATCATGCATGTCGCACCCGTTGTTGCGAAGAAGTTTATGCTACACCGGTCCTGTATGAATGATTCTTGAAAAGTAGGTGCATGTTTTTATCTTCTTCTAGATTTTATGGTTTTCATGCAACCATTTATTTCAGTCAATGTGAAGTGCTAGGTCGTGTAACCCAAGTTCCAAATTTTCTTTCTTTATTCAGAAGTACTCTTTTTGGTGTACAAAATACTCGAGATGTGGTTTATATGTAGTTAAGTACCTTTTGTTTTTCGTCGTCGGACTTGTGGCCGGTGGTCTTTCGTGTCCTTAACAATCATGTGATGGTGGCCGTCCACGGCCATCTCATGTTCTTGATCGCAACGCGGAGGAATAAAAAATTCCTCGAATGCACCTATCGGCCATGGGTCTACAGACCCATTCAAGGCATGTTCTTTTGTGGTGCCACTCTTTGTTGTGTGCACCTCCATTGTGCATAACCGTGGCCGATCCTACAAGGCTGTGCTCGCTGTTACGTCAGAAGCGAGGACCTTTTTTTCTCTATTAGTCGCAGTCGTTCACACACGACGGTGCAAAGTGTTGGTTTGTGTGTCAGTACCACGTGGTGACCTTTGGCCTCGCTGCACACTCACCTCACTCATGCAGGTGATTGACCAGAGAGAGACAACACTGTGTGTTGAGCTCCTGTGACGACGGGTTCTCAGGCTAGGCCAACTCCTTCGGCCAAGAGGCTTGTAGGCTTCACCGTGCTTACATGTACTCATGTGTCAGGCACATGCATGACGTTTGCTTGCTTTCTTGGCATGGACTGAGCAGGGTACTTGACCAAGCCTAGTTTCTGCAGACTACTTGATGAAAATTTAGAGGGATGGGATACTCCCAGCTTCACTAGGTGGTTCGAACCATCGTTCCTTAGGGTAGCGAGCGAGAGCGCGGTCGTTTCTGGCTCGCTTGCTCCCGCGTGGATCACGACGTTTTCCCGTGACTCGTTCCCTACACGTGTTGTTTGCTATCTTGACCCGCAACTCTGCACGGTTCTTTCATGCTATGGTGCTATGTATCTAAGGCTACCTACACACTCTTCGTTGCTCCCTCACGTGTCGTCTCTGCCTACTGGTATCAGAGAAAGGGGACGAGAACAGCTTAGAAGAGGCGATCCTGGTCATAGAACCCTCACCGCCACCGCCTCCATCACTGCCGCCACTATAGCCATTGCACATCTGCAAGTGCGGCACCTTAACAGCATTCCCGGCACTCGCACTCTGCGGATCGGCAGAGGGACTCTCCTCTCTCTTCCCCAGCATTGCTACCCCACTGTCGTGTTCCACCTCCGCCTCCTACTCTCTTCCCACCTTCTAATCCTACGGCTCCTAGCTTATATCACCCCTCCACCGCTGGTAGCACCAGCTTCGGCTCTGCCCGGTCACGGATTGGACTGCATGAGCTTGGTCGCAGCAGCAGTATCCACCTCTACTGCTGTGGAATTTGCAATGGCAGCGGTTGTGTCTTCAACTGCTTCGGCCGCAGCAACATTAGATGTTGCACTCGTCCATGCCATTCCCACAACTACCTTGGCAGGTAATGTAGCTGCCATAGAGCCCTTGCGGTCGTCACATCAGTTGTGACGACCGCAAGGCCTAAATTTTGCTGGCGGAAAATGGCAACGACACCGATAACCGACCGGCTTCTCCTATCTTCCACAACACGCATGATGCCAACGCTATCATGTTGGCATCACCAGGAACGCTGGTGTCTTGCGAGGCCGCAGGGACGTTGCCACTTGGACCCTACTACAAGGGGCGTTCGGCACACCGCCACACGCGCTCGCATTGAGGTGGGGGTAATGAGAGCACAGCTGGCTCACCGCCAGCATAATCCAAAGGGACATCACGTCACCACTCGATAACCACATCCCCCCTTTCTCTCCCGGGATGAATCCACAACCAAACACATGTGCCATCGAAGATCTTATCGTCGCGCACTTGTACATTGCGTTGGTTGACAACACCACTGCACCTGCCACTGCACTCATGCATGCAACCGTCGTTGTCATAGACGTAGCAACTATTGCCATAGCTTCATTTGCACCAACATCAAGGGCTTCGCACGCCCCTGCCTCAAAGTGAGCTGGCCGATCCAGTGAGGCCTACGCTGAGGCTGCAGTGATTGTTGGCCCCATCACTGCTGCTGCTGCAGACATCGGCTCACAGGTTTCAGAAGTTGCATCCACCGTTGCCTTAGCTGTCAGAAACCGGGGTGCGGTTCCAACGTGGCCCAACGGGTCGTCTGTGCTCACGGCTATGTTTTTTGCGGGTGGTTCTGAGTCTAAGCGTGAGCTTTCTGGTTTCCCCATGCTATGTTTCTGGCAGTCGAAGACAAATGTGAGAAAGTCACTTTTGCAAAGGGAATAACGCAATATTGCATTATTTTTTTAGCATGGACATGATATAAACATTTTTAGGGCTAGTCATGAGCTCTTCAACGCACCAAACCGTGTGCAATTCGGATCACCGTAGCTCCCGCTACATCAGCCAAAGCGCAGCATCCCAAATCAGCCGCTCAGTCGGCGGCGCGCACCACGTTGCCCGCCGAGGCGCCCTCACACATCAAGGACCCATCAAAACGCCATTCCGGAGGTACAGATGTCTCTACGCGTAGTGGTGGCTTCCCTTGCGCCTTTGGGGTCTGTTTCGATGAGTTAATCATCGAGTTTGATGATGGGGATTGATGTGGGTCAAAACCTGTTCGCGGACCTCCAGTCGAAATTTTGACGAAGTCCCGGAGTAACAAACTGTACTACTGAGTTTCAGACTCCGAGCCAGGATTTTGGCCAAGTCCCTCGGTAACAAACTGCACTCTTGAAATCTAGCGGATCATCCACCGGACGCCTCGGCAGATCTTCCGGAGCAAATCCCGAGATGGTATCTTGTTACTCGTTCCCGTCAATTATTCACTCCAAAATCATTACTTGAAATAGGATAGCATTGGAACAAAATCTTTTCTCTCGGAAATAGAGTATACCTAGGATATACAATTCAACTCTATTTTCTCAAGTCCCTCCTCGCCCGCTCCTTTTTCCTTTGCCTTCCCCCCCCCCCTTCACCTCCCTTAGGACCTCCAGCATCGGCGGGGCCTGTATGTCTACTTTCTAAAATAAAAAAAGAGAAGTCGAACCGCGGCCGGCTCCCAGTACCGCCGCGCACACCCCAACTTTGGAAGTCCATATCTGCCTCGTTACTGGTTTGATTTCGGCGAAGTAACTTCCACCGCATTCAGCAACTTGTCAAATTTCAGGGGCAATCCTCCATTTTAGGATCCGAGCAATCATCAAATTGCCAGCTCCATCGACAAGGAATTTCCTCTCTCTGGCGGCTCGTCGGTGCCTCCTAGCGCCGCACTTGGGCTTGCGGAGGGGCAATCTTCAACATTCTCCCCCTTGCACCTGCCATGCCCGCTGGTCCTGCTTGCTCTCACTCATCTTCCACTGCGCCCTCCAGCCCATCATAGCTGGTCATCCCAAGTCCGGCCACGCTCGATGCGTGCTGGTCGACGGGTTGCGCTTTGGTCAAGCAATCCGCAAGCATGTTGTGTGTGTAGCAGTGCCGCAGCACCACCTGCCCCTTTTCAACCATGTCCCGTGCGTAGTGATAACGCACGTCAATGTGCTTCTTCCTCCTGTGCTACATCGGGTTGTTGGTCAGCGAGATTGAGCCGGTGTTGTCCTCTTGCAGCACCGTAGGCTCCTGCTGCGGCACGCCCAGCTCCCCCAGCAACCTGCGTAGCCACTCCGCCTCCTTGACCACCTCAGCCAGCGCTATGTACTCTGGTTCCACTGTGGAGGTGGCGACGCATTCTTGCCTTCTGCTGCACCATGAAACCGTTGCACCACTGAGGAAGAACACGTAGCTAGATGTGGACTTCTGCTAGTCCACATCACCAGCGTAGTCTGCGTCCGTGTAGCAGACCAGACGCAAAGGGTCTGCCCACCCCTTGCCGTCGAACCTCAGGCGCGCGTGACGCATCGCTTGCAGGTAGCGGAGGATGCGCTTGACCGCTTACCAGTGTAGTGGCCCTGGATCGGCCATGTACCTGCTCACTTGGCCCATCGCATAGGCCAGGTCCGGTCGAGTCGCCACCATGGCGTAGATGAGGCTGCCCACCGCCGATTGGTAGGGCACCCCTGCCATATCCTCCCGCTCTTCTTTTGTTTGCTGCGCCATTGCCGCACTCAGTTCACAGGTCGTGGAGACCGGACTGCCAACTGGTTTGCAGTCCTCCATGAAGTACCGTTTCAGCACCTCGGCCACGTATTTGGCCTGTCCTAGCTCAAGCGTGCGCGCCCTCCAGTTCTGCGTAATGCTTACCCCGAGGTAGTACTCGAGCTCCCCCATGTCCGACATCTGGAATCTGCTGCTCAGCTGCTCTTTCAGCCGTTGTAGACTCGGCAGATCCGTCGAGTACAAAATCAGAGCATCCACATAGAGTGCGACGATCTGATGGAGCTGTTTGTCGCGCCGCATGTACACGCTGTGATTTGCCTCACAACGCTTGAAGCCGAGTTGTGCCATGAAGCTGTCCATTTATTGGTACCAGCATCTGGACGATTGTTTTAGCCCGTACAAGGACTTCCGCAGCTTACACACTTTGCCCTCCAGCGCCTCCAACCCCTCTGGCACCTCCATGTAGATCTCTTTGTCTATGATGCTGTTGAGGAAGGCCATCTTTATATGAAGGAGGAACAAACACATGACATGTGTTTGATCCTCCTTCATCTCGTTGGGTCCTATTGGTTCCATTTGCTTTTTCGGCACGGGGTCTGGCCAGTTACTCCCAGTTTAGGGCATTGGTATTGTTTGCTTTGTTGGCCCCAGTGGTGTGTTGTCCTTGCCAGACAATCTGTACGTGTTTTCCTTGGAGCTTAGCTTGCTATCGATGACCTCGCTAGACGATCAGGGCATGTGTTTCTCTGCTGTCAAGGTGTTGGAATTATCTATCTTGGTCCCTCTGGTCGTGTTGTCTTGTAAGGTATCAAGTGCAAAAAAAATCATCGTGTTCCTTTTGCTTGCACCATCCGCATCTTCTATTGGCTCCTGTCTTGTTCACGTTGCTCTCTCCCCCCCCTCTCTCTCTCTCTCTCTCTCT
>SZWC01005851.1:57786-85480 GCA_023375785.1 Penium margaritaceum | reverse complement strand
TCTATCTATCTATCTATCTATCTATCTATCTATCTATCCATCTATCAATCTATCTATCTATCTATCTATCTATCTATCTATCTATCTATCTATCTATCTATCTATCTATCTATCTATCTATCTATCTATCTATCTATCTATCTATCTATCTATCTATCTATCTATCTAACTCCTGACCATGTCCAGCTTGCATCATTTTCTTGGCCATGTTCACACTGATGCTATCACTATCATGCTCTGCCTCTAGCCCTTCCTTGGTCTATGAGTGTCCACCTGTCTGCCACCCTGTCCCTCTGACTAGCTTGACTACGTCTAGGGGAAGATGCATTGCTCCCTTTTTGCCTCCTCTATCTCCCAATCTGTCCACCCCCTTGATCTTGTTCACGTTGATGTTATGGACCTCTTCCCCATGAGTTCCTTAGGGGGGTTGGTCGGTATGTGCTATGCCTGACTGATGACTTCTCCCGCTTTTGCTTGATTTTCACTCTTTGCTAGAAGAGCAATATTTGCACGGTCCTTGTAACCTGGCTGCTGCAGGCTAAACGATTGTGTCAGCGTTCCCTCCGCGTCTTTTGCAGTGACCAGGGCAGTGAGTTCCATGGACCTACCGCTTGCCTCCTTGAGTCTAAAGGGGTGTGTCATGAGACTTTCGCTCCATACACACCAAAACAAAACAGTGTCTCTAAACGATGGAACCGGACCTTTGCCGATGGCATCTGTACTCTTTTGCATGATTTCGGACTCTCCGTGCTTTTCGCCTTTGAGGCGATGAGTTACATGACCTGGGTTTGGAACCGTGTTCACCACGGTCCTCTCCCTTGTGCTGTCAGCCTTTTTTTCGTGCGGCTATGGCACTCGTACCGATCTCCGCCTCACCCGTGTATGGGTAGCATTGAGTCCGTCTGTCTTCTCGAGGACCTTTACGATGGGAAGCTCTCCTCGCGTGGATACCTTTGCCCCATTTTGGTTGTCTGTGTCCAGTCCAAGGCCTGGTGCTTCTAGGATTTGCAGCGGCAGTGGGTTGTCGAGTCTCGTGATGTCCTGTTCTTCAAGTCCATCTTTCTCTGTGACGTGATTCGTCCTTTGCCTGATGCCTCCCTGCTTTCGCTCTCTCCGTTGCAGGAAGAGGTTGGCCATTTGGTTCCTACTGACCTCGCAGTCACTACTGTTGTCTTGTCTCTGCCTCTTTCACCCTTGTCCCATCCCCAGGCATCCTTGTAAGGGCCTGCATGGTCCTCTGAGTCTCTCCAGGCATTCTCGTTCAATGCTCCTGTTCCCCTGTCCTCACATCCTGTCGCCTATCCAAGGCCATATCTCTTGCGCACTCCTTTGCTGATCCCTCCACTCCACTCCCCCTTACTGCTCCCAGTCCACCGGCTCCTACTCTGTATCCAACTGGTGTGCCCCTTGGTCCTGCACCCGTCTCACCCTTTTTTTGTGGCAAACACCTCCACGCTCTCCCTATCCGCTCCTCCAGAATCTCTACTTCCAACGCCTGCTCATCACAGTCTCACCTTGAGCAGCCGCCAGCATTCCCGACCGGCATAGATGCCTTGGGCCTGGCTACAGTGGTTGTGCATCCCAGCTCTGTCCTTAGGTATGCACTGCTCTTGAAGGAGCATGAGCAACCACTTGAAACCGCGAATCTTGGCAGCGTCGTAGAGTGTCATGCAACTTTTGCTGCATCGCCCTCGTCGCCTGATCCCACCACAGTTTGGCAGGCGCGTGCGGCACCCGAATCACAACAATGGGAGGCTGCCGTACGGGATGAGCTTTGTGCTCTAGACAATCATGTCGTGTAGGAGCTGGTCAACCTACCGCCCAGTCGCAAGGCCATCGACGCCTGATGGGTTTTTTGACAAAAATGCAAGCCCAGCAATGAATTCAAAAAATACAAGGCACGTCTTATTGTGAAGGGGTTCGCCCAAGTCGTAGGTGTTGACTTTGACGTGACATTTTTCCCCGTTAGATGTTACACCATCGCTCAAGCTCTCCTCAGTCTTTTTGCACACCAGGACTGGGAGCTTGAGCAGATGGACGTCAACAACACCTTCCTACAAAAACGATAGGATGAGAAGATCTATATGGTGTAGCACTTAGGGATTTCAGACAACACTGACAGAGTCAGGAGACTGTGCAAGGCCCTCTATGAACTCAATAATTTCTCACGGTGCTGGATTTAAGAGATCACCTCAACCCTGAAGAAAGGGGGATACCGACAGAGCATAGTCGATCCTTCCATCTTTGTCACCCAATAGTCAACACCATTTGTCTTCATCCTTGTCCATGTTGATGACCTGCTGATCGCGTCTCCGAGTTGAGAGACAGTGGCGTCTGTTAAGTCCCTGCTTTATTCGATGGAAAAAATGAAATACCAGAGTCTGGCTCGTGTCAATTTAAGCATGGTGCTTGAGCGTGACCGTGCTCATCGCACTCTTAATGTTCACCAGCCTACGTGTGTCAGGAGCCTGGAGGAGAGCGTTGCCTCCCTCCTTGAGTCTACACCCACTACATCAACACCGATGACGCTCACCGGACAGCGGATGTTGAATACACTGGATGTGTCAAAGTTGGGGGAGCCAGTGGATGTGACTGTCTACCTACAAGTTGTAGGGTCTCTGATGTACCTGGCTACCACCAGGCAAGCAGAAGTCGCCTTCCTAGTGAAACTTCTTGCTCATTTATCATAGTTTCCCAGAGAGTGCCACATGGAGGCAGAGTTGCGTGGATCATGTTGGTTTGTGTGTCAGTACCACGTGGTGACCTCTGGCCTTGGTACGAAATCACCTCACTCATGCATGTGATTGATCAGAGAGAGACAACGATGCATACGAAGCTCCAGTGACAACAGATTCTCACGCCGGGCCAACTCCTTTGGCCAAGAGGCTAGCAGGCTTCACCGTGCTTACATGTACTCATATCTCAGGAACACGCATGACTTTTTCTTGCTTGCTTGGCATGGACTGAGTAGGGTCCTCGACCAAGCCTTTTTTCTACAGACTACTTGCTCAAAATGCACAGGGATGGGATGTTCCCAGCTTCACTAGTTTGTGGTTCAAACCACCAGTCCAGAAGGTGGCGAACGAGAGCGAGCTCGCTGCTTGCTTGATCGCTCCCGCACAGATCACTAGGATGTCCCGTGACTCATTCCCTACACGTGTTGCTTGCTATCTTGACCCGCAACTCTTTGTGCATCTTTCACGCTAGGGTGCTGCTTTCACTCTCTTTGGTTCTCACTCACGTGCCTTCTCCACCTACACAAAGGGGATAAGATAGCAAAACTGATTGAACCGTAAGATCATCGAATCATATGGAGTTCGACCGGCTAAATATTAGTTGAGCGAACACCTTGTCTATCATTTTGTTGTTCCTGTATCTACAAATTTGTGAGGTCAAACTTTGTAAATAGATTACCTCGGAAATTTGTGGTGCAATCTATGGATCAAACAAATGTCGTCTTTTCTCGATGAGCGAAGTCAAGTCTGGAGACTGATGGTTGACTATTACAAGAAAACATCAGAAGCCCAAATAGTATTAAGTCTAAGCATGCATAGACTGAACCACAGATAGTCATAATATGACAAAGACTGTAACATCTACTATACAATGTACTCAAAGACAAAGGTTCTCCTACCAGGTATCTGCAGTCCCCATTGTGTGCAAAACCATTGTGCGCACAAACTTTGGCTGTGCGCACACTTGGACACACAATGAACAACGCCCTTCAATTGTGCACACCGTGCGACAGTTGTGCTCATTAGAAGAATGTGCGTGTTTGATCTCAGTGTTCATCGCACGCCGGAAGGAGGAAGCAAGCACAACAAGGTCGCAGGGTTCATCGTACAACGTTTCTTGCAATTGCTCGGAAGCAACGGTTCAGAGACATCGTAAGGATGATCGGCAGCCATAAGATCGCCCAATCGACGGACTAACAAAAAGAATGTTTGCAAAGAGATGATATTCTTCTAGTTCTTCTTGTACTATTTTGTTCACAACTTTGCGTTTGTGGTTAATTAAACAAGAGAGAGACACACACAATAATCTTTACTATGGAGAACAAAGCAGTCCTAAGCAATCTACTTGTCGTTCGATCATACAATTGGACGGCTAAAGTGCTATTCTCTATATCCTTATTTGTTGTGCTAACCAATAATCCATTTCCAAAACAACACTAGAATTGTAACGCAAACATCAGGGTTTGTCCTTAAAAGATCGTGAGCATAAATGACATGTTCAACTTTAGTCACTCATTCTTCCGTAAAAGGAAGAAAAGAAAGAAAAAAAAAAGCAGAATGCAGGACCTAACATGTGCCTCCTTGTTTGAAGAAATGCAATCGTCGCTGACTAAGATTTGATTTTGATGTTGTTGTCAGAGTTCGGCGGGGTGTCATAGTGGGTATGCAAGGTATCATAGTTTTTTAGTGCTAGATTTTTCCGTAGTGGACACCCGGAGTATTGGTTTTCAACAATGGCCCTCTAGCACATTTTCTGCCAAAGTGGCCATCGCATGCTTTTTGTGTGAAATTTTGATGTAGGAAGATCAGTTGCGAGAACAGTGGGTATGCGGATAAAGTACCCATGAAACAAGGAATGTCCCGAGTTTGAGGTTCAAATGAGGAAGGCCCCCAGTTTAAACTTGAACAACAGGATGACACGAGTCTGTAGATTACGAGCAGACTCTTCCAAGTGTGAAAACAGTATGTGTAATCTGACTCCGATTAGTAGCCATCCATGTCATACTGGGGGCATTATTGGTTTTTTTAACAAGTTTATTGGATTGGATGACAGTTTCATGGTCTACCAGCTTCGATGTCATCAACGGCTATACAGTCATCAATGGTCTTACCAAACACCAAATATGAGTGTCTTAGAGTAAGTTTCAAATGTGTTTCCTAAGCATGTCCAATGGGTGAGTCTATTTTCACAAATTGTGGCCTCAAAGATTGACGACCAGGCTAGAAGAAATAACATTTCGTTCCATGTCCTTTCTTAATAACTGCTTTTCCACGGAAGCATATGCCACACATCTTCAAGATTTCCCAAAATTCACTTAAGTGATACCATGTGATCACAAACCTACAAAGTCTTGGCATCTTGTTGTTGATTTTTCCCACGTCCAGTCTGGCAAAACATAAGGTTCCGTTCCACGTCCTTTCCTAATGAATGATGGTCCACTGGTGAATATTCGGGGCATGTACCACATGTTTTTCAAAATTTTCCAAAAGGGCATAATAACCCTTCTACCCAATCCGCGAGGGGGTTTGTGACGCCATATCCAGATATTAAAAAATAGCCCTCTCCTGCCCTGTCATTTAAAGAAAACCAGACTGCCCACTTGCTTCATCATGCTCGATCAGCAGCATGCGCCAGCGATTGAGCGAAGCGAGGTGGGGCATGTCAACCCCCCTCGCGATTCTCCCTCCCATGTGAGAATCACGACCGAGAAAATACATCTGTTTTCGAGATGGAGGAGAAACGCTCGTTCTGTTTCTTTTTCCAAATGCGCAAACTTCCTTCTTGTTACATGCAAATCTTAGTCAAACCCTATCCCAAAATACATTTGAGATTTTAGGAGTTTAGTTTTGGATGGGCTCCTGCTGGACCCCGCAGTAGCTATGCCCAGCAGATTTCCTTTCAACAAATGAGGAGTCTGGGATCCCTCATGCAAACCACATGCAAACCCCCCTCCTACAATATTCATAAATCCCTCAAAAGAGGGGTTTGTGAATGTTAACAAAAAATTCCACGTCAGCATGTCGACAATGTATTGCATGCAGCGTCGACTCGTTGCTTTTTCTCATTGTTCGTGGGTGCAGGAGAGTCTTGTTCTCCGAACGCTGGGTATGGGAACCTTCTCCTTCTAAACGCCCGATAAGGTAGTTTTATCTTTCTGAACGCCGGATAGGGCATACAGAAATCCGAATTTTGTGAGTAATCCCTACATGTACCCTTCCCAAATTCAATCTAGTGATGGCTTTCTGTCATTAATCTAAGAAGTCGTGGTCATCCTATCATTAAGTTTTCAAACTGGGGACACGGTTCATTTGAACTAAAAACACATGGTATTTATTTTAACAATGGTGCACACTGGGGGCATTTCACCAGTCCGACCATCTCCTGGTACAATGTAGAATTTCAGAGTTGGTACCAGAGAGCGCTAGGACAGGGATACATGGGCAAATCTGGTGAGCAGAACTCTTGGAGTGCGTGATGCACGCTGAGATCCTCCAGCCATCTGAAGGTTGAGCCTGACCTCTTGGTATAGTCCAAGGACGGCTGCTCACCGTGGCAAAGAATTAAGGCATCCCCTTTAGGATCCGCACCGGGCAAGGAGAATGCAACTCCCCTTGAAATCCACATGAACACTTAGTGATAGCCCAGACATCCTGAAGTGTCATTAAGATATAGTCTGTATTTTGTGAAAAGACAAAAGAGAGGGAACGAGGGAGTGAGGGAAGGAGAGACTCCATGGATTTGTTGCAAATCTCGCTTAGAGAGGTTGACTGAGAAACGAGTGACGAGTCGTTGGGTGGTGCCTTGGATACTGCTACTGCTGCGTCGTTTGTGCATATGGTTGTGGCTGATGCGGGACATACTACTGCTGTTGTTTCTGATGAAGAAAGGACGGCGGAAGCTGCGATCGAGGCTCGGGAGTTGGCTGCAGGGTGGAGTAGGTGGTGGCTACAGTGCTGCTAGGGGAGAAGACAACATCCGTGGCAATGGAGATGCCAAGGCGGTACTCACGCTAATGGTGCATGACAGCGATAATGTGTTCCTCGTCAGTAGGGATGGGGCACGTGTACCACCCGTGCCCTGTCTGGTCGCAGTTATGGCACATCAGGGTAGTGTCACTGAAAATGTACTGATGCACCTTTCCCTTGCCCTTCTCGCCCTTCTTTCCCTTGCTCTTGGTGCTGCCGGAGAAGTGCGGAGGTGGCAGTTAAGATCGTGGAAAGGCCACTGGGCCAAAGCTGTGTGTCCCTGTGTGCTTCCTCCACGCTGAGGAAGAGATCATACGCCCCGGTCATCAAAGTGCCCTGGGCCACCAGCGCCTCGAGGATGGGTAGGTCGTAGGGGACGAAAATGTCCACAAACTCAGTAGTAGCATCATTCTTGATGGTGAGGAGGGTAGCAAGCGGGGGAGGCGCGGGTGTCTTGAGCCGGCATAGGATATCCTATGCCCGACGCCAGTAAGTGGTGAAGGACTCGGACTCCCTCATGTGAAGGGAGCTGAACTCCTTCAAGAGGCACCTGACAACTACCTGGCCGTAGGCACGATACGGCCATGTCAGTGTGTCCCAAGCCCGCCGGGAGTCAGCGCTGGTGTCGTCAGCAGTGTCACTGAGAAATGGCTCCAGGGCAGTGCGGTCAGCATCAGGAGTGGCGAGGATGAGTGCACGGATGGCACGGCCTGCCTCAATTACGTGCTCCGGGATGGTGTCATCATGAGGAAGAGTGTGATACAGCCACAAGCCCTCCCCCGGTGCCCAGATGCGGTAAAGCAGTTCCTAAGACAGGAACTGCTCATCTCTGAAAAGGATGGGAGGAGGGGACTCAAAGTCCTTGTGCCGAGAGGGGCCAACTACTCCAGTGCCTAGGACGCTAGTAACCGTCTGCTGCTGTTGCAAGACCTGCTGCTGTAGTACTGTCTGCGCTGCCGCAGTCAGAGCAAGACCAGGCTGTCCCGGGAGGACAGTTTGGCTAGTGTTGGTTGCGGCAAGCATCTGGCGCACTTGATGAACCTGGCGCTGCAGATCTGCTATGGGGTCAGTAGTGGGCGGGTCTATAGAGCTATCCTAAATGCCAGCGACATTGTCCTGAATGGGCATTGTTGGTGCTGCTCAGGCTGCTGATGCCTATGCTGCTGTTGTAGCTATTGCTGCTGCTGCCTCCTTTGTTGCTGCTACTACAGCTGCTATTGCTACCGTGGCCGCTGCGGCTACTGTTGCTGCTTTCGCAGCTGCTGCTGCCGCTGCTACTGTTGTTGCTACCGCTATTGTTGCTTCCACGGCTACAACTACCGCTGTTGCTTCTGCCGTCCCACGCACAAGTTGGTGCGCAGTCTCCCCTCAGTTAAGAGCTAGATGATGAAAATGGTCCGTTAAAAAATCGGACTGCGTTTCTCGCTGATTTGGGATGGTGGAAAAAGTTAATCTCCTGTACAGAAATTTGACAAAGTGCTAGATCTTTGAATTTAAAATTTCAACACAGATCAATTAAGGTTGTCCAAGTCAAGCAAAATTTGGACCACATGTGTGCCTGACTGTGTTGAATGTAGTGGTGGAAGTCTTGGCTTGAAAAAGTGAAGAATAATACCGAAACAACCTAATTCCGTACTCAGCTTGAAATGTTTAAACATTCCGGATATGCGACGCAGGCTGATTAATGCTGGAGGCTATAGACCACCAAACAAGCTGAGCATGGTGGTTATGGAAAGCTTGTGACCTAAGCTTTTGAACGAGCCTGTGCGCGCAATGTTTGACATCCATTTGAGTCCAGTGCAGTTGGGCGTAGGGGATATGGGTGGCTAACACAATTTGCGTCTGCGTCTCCTCCTCGTCCGTGCGGCTTCCAAGAAAGTGTGAGGATGGGGCAGTGCTCCTGCCTCCTTCCTCTCCCTCGTGGGTGTCTGCTATTGCCGCTACTGCTGCTCCTTGCTGTTGTTGCTATTTCTGACACTGCTATTGCTGATGTTACGTCTCCGCTGTTGCTGCCGCTGCTGCTGCTGCTACCACTATTGCTGCTGCCGCTATTGCTGCTGCTGCTACTGCTACTGGTGCTGCTACTGCAGCGGGTCACTCACACCTCTGCTTGAAATCGCCACATGCATCATTGCCAGCAGGTTTCCTGAAGTTGTTGCGCTAGCCCCTTGTTTCAAACAAGGGGTCAAAGCTGTCGGAAAAAATCCTACAACATTTCCCCCGGGCTAGTGCCCATGGCAGAAAACGTCTGGCGCCGCCACCTGGCAGTTTACTACTGCCGGAAAACATCAGGCAGCATTTCCCCTGCAATAACACTTATGCGAGGTCCACCGGTGTAGTCAAGAACCTGTACGCCACTGCTGCTGGTAGTGCATCTGCTGTACCACGGCTCTGATACCAAAAAGGAACTAGCTTGTGCGCAGGTTGGGGTAGTGGCGTTATTGATGTAGCGTGCAGAAACTCACGCTCATTGCTTAATCCGCCCCCTTAGTCTGTTGCACTAGATTCTGTTAATCCCTCACTGTACACATTCCCTCTATGGTGTGGCCGTGAATGCGCAGGGCATGCTGGTGCAGAGAGTGGAGGCGACGCACCGTGATGGCACGCGATCCTCCAGCTCCGCACGAGTGGTCACCTCCATCCTGCTCGCATGGCTCACCTCCATCGCGCCAGAGCTCGACGACGTCACCTCATGCTCCGTCTCTCCTGCTAAACCTATTTGTGGCCCATAGCTAGAAAGTGACATATTGCAGGTCTTGTGTTACAAAACCTATCTGAGACCTGAAACTCAGCATGTGGGTAGGCCTAGAGTGTGCTCCGTTCTCTTAGGTTTAGGGATAGTTGTTTCTGGGCAGGGCGAGTCCCTGCTCACTTGTTTTTGGGGCGTCAAGGGCGTTTGCCCCGGTTTGCGTGACTCGCCGGCGAGCCTCGCTCGCCGGCTGACAGGTGGAGCTCGAGTAGCGAGCCCCACCCGTAGCAGCTCTGTGAGCTGTTACTAGGTTGTTGCTTGACCTAGGTTTTTCCATGGTTTTGCGCAAACCCAAGGCTAGCTCTCACCACACTCAACCATTTTGTAGGTCGTAAGTTGCATTGAGCTCGTGAGAAGATCCTCAGAGTCTAAATCTGAAAGCTCTGGTTTGTTGCTCAAAAGTACGCGCACCAGAGTTCGAGCCAGAAAGCAGTTGGAATGAAGCAATGACTGATTATGAATGCAGAATGAGCAACCAACTGAGACCCCTCCCAGTTCTAGCCTCACCTCAGCTCTGTGAGGATTGTTACACACAACCAACCAAAAAACTCCTAGCATTTTCCTGTCTGGCAGAATTTCCTTGGTGAGCCCTACCAAACACAAGACAGCCCAAAACCCGGGCGTTTTCTGCTTTTCCTAAAGACCTGGACCGTACAAAGATAACCATGCTGCGAACGTGGTCCTGTAATCAGAATCAGCAACAAAAAAAGCTTCGTGGAGTTACGGCTACATGAACTTGGATGCCAACTTCATTGCGCTAGAGACCTATCTACGACTGATGGTGACCTCACAGCTAAGAGTTGAAAACTAGAAATGACTGATTAAGAACTGAAAATGAGCAACAATGGGAGACCCCTCCAAATTCTAGCTCCCCCCCAGCTCTGTAGAGCATGTTACTCAGTTTCTGAGCCAATCAGAAAATAGACCTATTTTCTGGCAGGCAGGGTTTTCTCGGTGAGCCCTGCAAGACGGCCGACAGTCCAAAACCCGGGCGTCATCCGTTTTGCCTGAAATCTAGACCATACCATAATACGCACGTTGCAAACGCAATCGAGTGGTCATAATCAGCTAGAAAATCAGCAGTGAGGAGTGGTGGCTGCCTAAACCCAGGCAGCGTAGACGCTGATCCCCAGGACCAACAGTGCTAAAAAATCGTGAAACTTGGACCCTACGCATAGTATGGCCCTGCAAACGCAACAGTGCAATCAGAGACGGCGCTAGATGCATGCAGACAGCATATGCAGCGACAATGACTGCTGGCGGCATGACTGCCGAGGATGTCTACCTATGGAACTGAGCATGTTGGAGGGAGGAGGCTCTAGCAAGCTACATGTAGGCCTCAGCGTGCTTCGGCTCCACCAGACGACACTCAAGTAGCTTCGCTTCTCACCGTCAGTCATCTGTATGCCAATGTACACAAGCCGGGAGGACACAACAGAGCACAAGTGAGAGATGTGTGAAAAACCGACACTCCCCCATGACTCACATGCGCAGTGCACATGGACGGACAAAAATCACGGAGACCAAGCGGACAGGGAGACAAAGAAATTCATAAACGCACACCGACTGCACTCACAGTCCTCCTGAACAAGTCATGCTTCAGTGCCTTGGTTAAGAAGTCAGCCAACTGTCGTGCTGTCTCAATCCACACAATCCTGATGCTGCTGTCATGCAACAACAAACGCATATAGTGATACTCAACATTGATGTGCTTTGCGCAAGTGTGATACATGATGTCATTGTCAGCAATGACCATGGCACTTTCATGCTTACAGTGGAGCGTAATGGACAGGACTGACTTACGCAACTCAGACAACAGGCGCCGTAGCCACACACTCTCACAAGCCACACACTCCTCACCCTCCATTGAGCCATGGAGAAAGGCGTTGCTCATATCCGTCTCATGCAATTCCCACCCGTGTAGGACAACCATGCTGAACAACACTGGACTAATGGAGAACTGACCGATCGAAGCAAAGATCTGGTCAGACTGTACTGTCCATTGTATTCATCCAAAATAATTCTTTTTGATTCGCCCATGAGCGGTACGAAAACTATCTGTAGTTCGGGCAAATCACACTTGAGTTTTGGGAACCAAATGTTCGCTACACGCAAAAACCAGTGCAAAAAACCAAGAAGTCGCTCTCGAAGCCTTTTGCCTCCGTGATAGCAAGTTCACACCGAGACGTGCGTGCGGGCGACTGTACTATCCGACGCACGCACATCTAAGCTTGTGCACGACATGTCAGTTTACTTGCCAATACAAGCACACTGACGTGTCATGTGTGAACTCGAAGTTCCAAAACTTGGAACTTCGAGTTCTTGAGTGGTGAGACTCGCTTCACCTTGTCATCCAGAGGAGCTGAACAGGGTACAGGCGAATTTCAAAAACAGGGGTGTTAATTTTGGGGCTTTGGGAGAATCACTCCCAAAAGTACAAAGTGCCTGATTTTGGGCGAATTCAAGGGTCACTTACTTCATAAAAAATTGTTCAACAAAATCAAGGAACAGTATGGCAGTCAATCCCAGGGACCTGGGATTGACTACCGCTTGGCTGTAAGACGGGCCTTATACTTGTCCAGGGACCCCTCTGGCTTCCACTTTTGCCAGAGAACCCACTTGGTGCCAATGGCCTTACAGCCCAGGGGGAGGTCGACGAGCTCATGGACATGATGTTGCCGGATGGCGGCAAGCTCGTCAGCGCATGCAGCCTCCTAGTGAGCAGCCTCGGGAGACACCCGAGCCTCACGTAGGGTGGCTAGGTCCTCTGGTCACTCTATGGACAGACTATAAGGACGTGTGCGTCCCGTGCCCCTGGTGGCATATGCGTGGCCATGACTGCATACCGGTGATCCTAATGGAGAAAGGCATAGCCCAGGCAAAGCTGACCTTGGATGTAGGTCAGTGATGACTGACATTGTGGCCAAGTCGTGTGGGATCCCAGAAGCGCCATGCCTTTGACTGATACGAGAAGCCAAGGAAGGTGAAGGGACGGCAGCGAGGCTTGACCTTGCTACCCTGGTGTGGGGCACGCAACCACACGATGGCTATGCAGCCCCAGACGCGGGCCGGATAAAGGTTGGCTCGCTCTCCACACCAGTGTTAGTATGGTGTGGACTATAGGGGAATGGGTCCGTGGGAAATCCGGTTCCAGACCAATGTCATGTAGGTCATGGCCTTAAAGTAGAAGCCGTGAGAGAGACCGGACTCGACCCACATGGTGTGGACGGCGTTGGCCATGGTGCGGTTCTACCACTCAGAGACGTTGTTCTGGGCTAGCGTGTAAGGCATCGAAGTCTCATGATTGATGCCACGGGAGGTGAGGAAGAGTATGGTCTGTCCCAAAAACTCACCCCCGCAATCAAAACGGAAGCAACGGAAGGGGCAACCACACTTGCGCTTAGCATGAATAAGCCAGTCTCAAAAGGTGGGAGTAACGTCGCTCTTCTGCCAAAGGCAGAAGACCCATCGATAGCAAGATTAGTCATCCATAAGTTCCAGGACATAACGATCGTGCTGGCCAACTGACTCTGTCCGGAGGGGACCCATGACATCAGAGTGAACCAAAGAAAGTGGGACAATTGCACGATAGGTAGACAGGGGGTAGGTGGAACGGTGCATCTTCCCTTGAGTACAAACAATGCACTCCGTGTGACACAGCAGAGGAAAAGAGGCTGGGTCAAGGCTCGTGGCTGGCTTCGTGCAAAGCATGCTATCGACAGCGACAGAGTGGACATGAAAGAGGCGACGACGCAGGATACATGTGTGTTGCAGAGAGAGTGTTCTAGTGACAAACACGTGGCCAGTGTCAGGCATTGAGGAGGGCAGAGAGGTAGAGGTGGACAGGTGCGGTACATGCCACAAGTTCCCACGGTCGATGGCATGCAAAAAGACACGACCTGACGGACGCAACGACACAATGCCAACACCATGCGAGTTCAAAAATGCCCATGCTCATGCGATCAAGGGTTGTGACAGACAGGAGGCTGAGCTCAAGGCGAGGGACGAAGAGGACATCAGTCACTAAGACATCACCAGTAGGACCACGAAAATGAACAACTCCAATACCACGACTGGGTAAAACCAGACAAGAACCCGTCTGAACCCCGGAGATATCAGTGACGGGACCGAGAAAACTGAACCTTGCATGAGCCCGTTATGTGATGCGTGACCCCGGGGTCGATGATCAAGGTCTCTGACGGATCCTGGACCAGTGTGGCCAGGTCACTAACAGACGCATGGCAGTGGGCGAGCAACGCGGACGTGGTGGACGGAGGTGTGAACCAGGACTGCCAGTCACCCAGCCATGCAACATCATCACGAAGAGGAGCAGGTGGGAAGGGCACGACAGAGGATGGAATGGACAGAGATGCAAAGTACGACCGCAGCACAGACTCTGTCATGCAGATTAGGCGACGACACAACTCTCACTTCCCTAGAGAGGAGGGTGAGGGAAGCCATGCTGGAGTGCGATGAACTACTCCAATTGACGCTCACGGCTGGAGGATCCGACGGAGTAGACCGAGTGCGGTGTGATGGCACCGGAGTCCAGGATGGAGGAGGGAGGTGCCGGTGATGAAGGACCGCACGTAGACGGCTACAAAGGATAGTGCGGTGGAGCCGTCGCGAGCGGAGCGGATGTAGTAGGAGCAGCAACAATCACGGCAGTGGTGGCAAGGCAACGCTCATGCTGGCGACCCATGGTGGCCATGACGCAAGCCTCGTCAGTCGGGAGAGGACATGTGTACCACCCGTGTCTTGACTGGCCACAGTTGTGGCAGACAAGGCTTCCGCCACCTGGTCTGCTAAACTATTGATGTGGCCCATTGCCCTTCTTTCCTGTATGCTTCTTCTTGCCGGATGAGGAGGCGCCTATATGCGCAACTGCTACTGAGACAGCAACAGCCACTGAGGCAATGGTAGGAGAGGCAAGGGACTCCGTGCGATGGATGTGTGACTCTTGGAAACCTCCTCGGTGCGGAGGAAGAGCTCGTATGCCTAGGGCATGAGGGTACCCCGGGCAGCCATCGCGGTAAGGACCTCTCGAGAATAGTGGACAAAGACGTCGGAGAAGACGTCGATGGCGTCACGCTTGATAGTCCGGATCGCAGAGAGAGAGAGGGTGGCGCATCGTCTGCGAGGCGGCGCACGATGACCTCTGCATACTGCGAATAGGAAATGACCGTCTCGGTCTCCCCAATGCAAAGGGAGTTCAACTCTTGGATCAGGCGGCTGGTCTTGGCGTCACTCGAAAGACGATGAGGATGCGTAAGTACGTGCCACGCTGGTGTGGGGTCAGGGAATGCGCCATTGGTGAGATCGCCAAGGAAGGGCTCGAGGGTAAGACGTACATCTAGAGGGGTGACAGGGACAAGGGCACGCACGGTGCGACCGACGTCATATACCTGGTCGGCCTTGGTGGAGTCGAAGGGCAAGACATAGTAGGACCACAAGTTCTCACCCTGTGCCCAGATCCGGAAGCTAAGCTTCCAGCTCCGGAATTGCTCCCCAGCCTAAAGCGGCAGTGGTGGGGTTTCAAAGTCCTTTGGCCTATGGCCGGCACCCAGAGTGGGACCTAGGACAGACGTCACCGTCTGACATTAGAGTTGGGTGTGTTACTGCGCTAGGTACTACGTGGCATATGCCACCGCAGGACTCGCGTACCCGGGTGCAACAAAAAGTGCTTGCTGACGTTGCTACTGCTACTTCTTTGGCAGCTGCTGATGCTACACCTCAGGTTGCTATTACGGCACCTGTGTCGGCAGATGCACTGTTGCTACCTATTGTGTTAGCGTTTTGAGCTGCTGGCACAAAGCAGTGAGCGAATCTGTCAAGCCAGCATGACCAGTGACAGAACTTGCTGGGTATTGATGTTGCTACGTGTGTTGTTGTTGCTACAGAAACGGATATTGCTATAGCTGTTGTTGCTCCTACTGCTGCTGCTATTGCTATGGCTACTACTAATGCTGCTACTGTTGCTACTACTGCTGCAAGTGCTGGTGTTGCTATTGTTGTAGTTTTTGTTGTTGCTATTGTTGCTAATGCTACCGTGGCGACTACTTCTGCTGCTTTTGTTGTTACTATTGCTACTACTACTAGTGCTACCGCAAGGGCTCTTGTTGTGGCTGCTGCAACTACTGCTGCTATTGTTGTTAATGTAGCGGCAAAAGCTGTTTTTGATGCTATGGTTGCAACAATTATAGTTGTTGTAGGAAAGGGGGCCCTCCAATAGAGGATGACTCCTCTTCATTCTCTGCCATGATGTCCTTTATTGCCCCTCCTCCCTTTTTCTTTTTTTGTGTGTGTTGCAGATGTCAACAGTGACATCAGTACTGACATCAGCCTAGGATGGCTGACGTCAACAGCTGTTCCTACGTTATCTCCAGGGTTACTACTATACATTTTTTCACTTTAATTTGTGTTGTTGACGTCAGCACTGACGTCAAGAGTGACCTCAAGCGAGTATGGCTGACGTCAACAATTGTAGTCGTGTTTTTGCTGCAACCGCTATTGCATCAGCTGTAAAGATGCTACTACTGCTGTTGTTGCTATGCCGCTCCTCCTGCTGCTGCTATTACTGTAAATCTTGTTGTTGTTGTTGCCACTGTTGTTGATGTTGCTGTTCTTTCTATTGTTGCAGTTGCTACTACTGTTGCTGCTGCCGCTGCTATTGTTGTAGCTGCTACCGCTGCTACTACAAAGCTATTGCGTGCCGCTAGTACTACAACAGCTATTTCGGGTGCTACAACAGTTGTAGTCGCTGTTGTTGCTGCAACAGGGCCACCTAGGGGGATGGGGGATTTCTTTGTGTGTTTTTTTTCCTGTTCTTCCCTACTTACTACTCGCTACGAGTTGCCAGTAGCGAGTTTGCTGCTCGTTGCGAGCTGCAAGCTGCTCGCTACTCGCTCCAAGTAGCGAGCTGTGAGCAACTGCTACTACTGACGGCAGCTGCTACTGCTGCTGCCATCAGCTCCTACCGTTGTTGTTACTCACTGTTGTTGGCTGCTATTGGCTGCTGCTCGCTACTATTGCTGCTACTGCCAGCCATTACAACTACTCGTTGCTACCGCACGCTACCTGTACTACTCTTGCCTGCTACCGCTACCCACTACTACTGCTGCTGTCGGGTGATGCTGCTGCTACACGCTGCTGCTACTGCTGCTGGAAAACTAAGCAGCAGGTTGGGGTAGCAACGTTGTTGATGCAGCGTGCGGACTTCAACGCTTGTTGCTTAAGTCTGCGGCCCCCTCAGTCTGCTGCTCTAGAGACTAACTCTGGAAGCTCTGGGTTTGTTACTCATAAATGCATGCGCGAGTGTTAGCGCCAAAAAGCAGCTCAAAACAGAAAATGAATGATTACGAATGAATAATGAGCAACAATGGGAGACCCCTTCAAGTTCTAGCCCCCCCCCACTAGTGTAGAAATTGTTACTCACCTAAGCAGCCTATCAGAAAATAGTTCGACCTATTTTCTGGCAGGCAGGGTTTTCTCGGTGAGCCCTGCCAAGACGCCTGACAGCCCAAAACCCGGGCATCGTCCGTTTTGCTAGAAAACTCGACCATACCATAATACCGACGTTGCAAACGCAGTCGTGCGGTTAGAATCAGCTAGGAAAAGAGCACCAAAGAGTTATGTCTGCCCGAACCTAGGCAGTGCCTACGACGGTACATGATGTCAAACAGTGCCACGCAGCAAGAGACATGGACCCTAGGCAGAGCATGATGCTGTAGACGCAATGGAACTGTCAGAAAGAGTGCTGGGTGCATGCAGACAGCATTTACGATGGCAGTGACTGCCGGCGGCCCGACCGCCAAGGAGGCCTGCCAATGGAGCTGAGCACGTTGCCGGAGGGAGTAGGCTCCAGCAAACTGCGAGTAGGCCTCAGCATGCATCAGCTCCACCGAATGACACTCCAGCAGCGTTGAGTCTCGCTGTCAGTCATTTGCACGCCGATGTACATAAGCCGGGAGGACACAACAAAGCACGACAAGAGATGGGCAAAAACCAGCACTCCCCCATGAATCACAGGCGCGGTGCACATGTGCGGGCACAGACACGGTTAACAATCAGACTCCCCCAGGGCACATAGAGACACAAGTAGGGACAAAGAGAGCCACTCACGGACGCACGTCCACTGAACTCACAGCCTTCTTGAACGAGTTGCGCTTCAGTGCCTTGGTCAAGAAGTCAGCCAGCTGCCGTGTTGTCTCAACCCACACAATGGTGATGCTTCCATCATGCAACAACAAACACACGTAGTGATACTCAACGTTGATGTTCTTTGCGGATGTGTGATGCACGCCATCATTGTTAGCAGTGGCCATAGAACTCTCGTTGTCACAATGCAACGTGATGGATGCGACGGACTGACGCAACTCAGACAACAGACGATGCAACCACACACTCTCACATGCGCCTGCGCCAACGGCCACGTACTCAGCCTCACCAATGATGCGTGCAATGCAATCCTACTTGCCATTGTGCCAGGACACAGCCGTGCCACCGATCAAAAAGATCCAGCCTGTGCGACTCTTTCCATCTGAACTACCGGCCCAGTCACTGTCGGTGTAGCCCACCGCGACGACAGACGGTTGGTGGCGAAACATGAGACCTCACCGAGGAGTTGAGACGACGTAGCATAGTACTCAGATCGCGGCCTCAAAGTGGAGGTGACGCAGCTCCTGAGAAAACTAAGCCAGCAGGTTGACGGCGAACGCGATGTCTGGGCGCGTCGTCGTCGCCAGGACCATCAGTGACCCAATGACTCGCAGATACGGGGTCACGTCAACAGGCTCTCCCACAACGGCTAGGTCAGGACTCTTCAGCTTCACCTGGCCATAAGGTGACATGGGTGAAGATGCTCAGGGCACAAGGGGAAGGTCCTCGTCAAAGCAAGTGGACAGGGTCTGCACATAAGTAGCCTGGTGGACGTGCAGGATACCCTGGGAGTGATCATGATCGAGCTCTATACCCAGGAAGACTCGGGCAGTCCCAAGATCCTTCATCTGGTAGGTGGTGTGCAGGAGGTCCTTGCCGCGCTAGACGGTAGCTATGTCAGGCACCACAATCAGGAGATCGTTGATGTAGACCACGACAGCGGTGAAGGTCTGGCCTCACGAGCTGACCAACAGTACACGGTCAACGGTACTGCGATGAAGGCAACCGCGAAGGAGCGTGCTGCTGATCTCCTGGTTCCAGCACCAAGGTGACTGCTTCAGGCCGTAGAGGGCCATCCGTAGCTGCCAGACTCTCCCAATGCCGTCGTTGAAGCCTGGAGGCTACACCATTTAGAGCTCCTCACCCTCGTATGAACCATGGTGGGAGGCGTTGCTGACATCCATCTGATGCAGCTCCCACCCATGTTGGGCAACCAGACTGAAGAGCGCCCGGATCGTGGAGAACCGGCCATCTGGAGCAAAGATTTGGTCATAGTTGACCCCAGGGACCTAAGCAAATCCCTTTGCTGTGAGGAGGGCCTTGTACTTGTCCAAGGACCCGTCAGGCTTCCATTTGCGCCAAAAGACCCACTTGGCACGGATGACCCTCCGACCTGGAGGAAGGTCGGCGAGGTCATACATGTGGTACTACCGGATAGCGGCGAGCTCATCAGTGCGGGCAACATCCAAATGTGCGGCCTCAAGAGAGGTGTGAGCCTTGTGTAGGGTGGCTGGGTCCTCCGGGCGTGCTATGGAGCAGACTGAGAGAGCGTGTACATGTCGAGCTCCAAGTGGGATGCGTGCGAGTGTAACCGTGACAGCATGCCGATGCTCGTGATGAAGCATGGCGTAGCCCAGTGCAGAGCAAGGGTCAAGGTCTGCAATGATATCCAAAGTGGTCAAGCTGAGGGCCTTGGCGCCACGGTCCCCACTCATGACCATAGGAGTGGAAGATACACGTGGAGCAACAAGGGGTCGAGACGCCACAGGGCGAGATACTGCGGTCTGCATGCTCATTGACAGCCTGGGTCATAGGCTGCCGCCTGGGCCACGCGTGTAGCGTAGTAAGGCAAGAGATGGCCCCAAGTGTGATGGCCGGACGGAGGCGGACAGGGCTGCTGGCCCGGAGGGACCAGCGGACGCGACTGGGGCTAGTGATCCGGAGTGGTCAGCGGACGCGATTGGGGCCGCCGGCCCGGAGGGGCCAGTGGGCGCAATTGGGGCGGCTAGCCTGGAGGGACTAGTCGATGCTACTGGGATCGCCGGCCAAAGGGACCAGTGGACGCGACTGGGGCTGCCGGCCCGGAGGGACCGGTGGACGCGACTTGGACCGCCGGTTTGGGGGGACCGGTGGACGCGACTGGGACCGCTAGCCTGGAGGGGCCAGTAGGCGCGACTAGGGCTGCTGGCTCGGAGGGGCCACCAAGCGCAACTGGGGCTGCTCGCTTGGAGGAGGCAACAGGCGCGACTGGGGCTGCTGGCTCAAAGGAGGCAGCGGGCGCGACAAGGGCTGCAGGCTCGGAGAGAGTAAGTGATGTGCCACCCGGAAGCGGTAGGACGGAGGACCGACTCACCACTCCCCCACACGACGGGAGAGACACCAACAGGCCGGAGCAAACGAGATTGCGGGAAAACAGTTCCTCAAAGAAGAGGGCATCGTTGGACTCGACGATGCAGTGTTGAGAGGGATCCCAGAAGCGCCAAGCCTTGGACTGACGAGAGACACCGAGAAAGGTGCAAGGAAGTCCACGGGGGACGAGCTTGCCGCCCTACTGTAGGGCGGGCAACCACACAATGGCAACGCAGTCCTAGACGCGAGCAGGGCAAAGGTCGGCTCGATGACCGCACCGGTGCTGTTACGGCGTGGACTAGCGGGGAAGGGGTCCGTGTGGAATCCGGTTCTAGACCCACGTCATGTAGGCCATGGCTTCAAAGTAGAAGTCATCGTAGAGGCTAGACTCAACCTGCATGGTGCAGACGGCATTGCCCATGGTACGGTTTCACCGCTCGGAGACGCCGTTTTGGGCAGGCATGTAGGGCTCGGACGTCTCGTGGTGGATACCGTAGGAGGCAAGAAAAGTTGTGGTCTCGCCCATTTACTCACCACCACGATCAAAGTGAAAGTGGCAAAGGGATTAAACCACATTTGCGCTCCGCAAGGATAAGCCATTCCTAAATGGCACGGGCAATATCGCTCTTCTGCCGAAGGCAGAAAACCCAGTGGTAGCGCGAGTAGTCGTCAGTGAGGGTGAGGACATAGCGGCCATGCTTTCCGACGGACTCGGTAGGGAGAGGACCCATGACATCGGAATGGACCAGGTCAAGAGGGATGGACGCAGGGGATGAAGACGAAGGGTATGTGGACCGTTGCATCTTGCCCTGAGCGCAATCAACATACTCCGTGGGGTACGGCAAAAAAACGTATCGGAGTCAAGGCCCTTGGCCGGCTGGGTGCGGAGCATGCTATTGACGGCAGCAGAGTAGACGTGGCAAAGGCGGCTGTGCAGGAGACGGGTGTGCTGCGGAGAAAGCGTGCTCGTGACAAACACATGGCCTGTGGCGGCCAACGAGGAGGGTAAAGAGGGAGAGGAAGACAGACGAGGCCCGTGCCATAGGTTGCCACGGGTAGTGGTGTGAAGAACGATAAGACCAGACGGATGCAATGACACAGTGCCAACAACACGCAAGTGCACAACGTACATGCTCATGCGGTCAAGGGCACTAACAAACAAGAGGCTGAGCTCAAGAACGGGGACGAAAATGCATCGGTCAGGAAGACATCACCACAGGACCACGGAAACGAACGACACCAACGCCGCGGACAAGTAACACCTGGCCGGAGCATGTCCAGACACTGAATACATCGCCAACAGGACCAAGCACACTGAAAGCCTCACAAGAGGCCGTCATGTGATGCGTGGCCCCAGAGTCGATGATCCATGTCTCGGCCGGGTCCTGGACCGGAGTCGCCGGATCGCTAACGGTCACATGGCAGCACGCAAGAGACGCGGACGTGGTAGAAGGGGCCGCAAACCGAGACTACCAATCATCAAGCCACTCGACGTCGTCACAGAGAGGGGAAGAGGAGACCACGGGAGACGACGAGACAGACAAGGAGGCAGGACACGACCGCAGCTCAATCTCAATCATGCAGGGCGAGGGTGACAAGCAGGAGGTGACACAACTCGCACTTCCCTGGGGGGGAGGGCCAGGCAGGCCAAGCTGGAGCGCAATGAACTGCTCAAACTATCGCTCACGCGTAGATGGCCAGGCAGTGTAGATTGAGTGCGGAGTGACGGCGCCAGAGCCCGGATAGAACGAATACTACACCGGTGAAGGGAACGGGGGTACCGACGACTGCAGGTGATGCTACTACAAAGCTGGCATCAGGGGGGCCAGTGCGGCAGTCGGAGGAGAGGAGCTGCTCGACGAGGTCGAGGGGTCAAGAGCAATGACGACGACGATGACACAGGCAAGACGGCGCTCCCGCTGGCGACGCATGGTGACGATGACGCGCACCTCATCCGTAGGTAGCGGGCACGTGTACCACCCGTGCCCGGGCTGGCCACAGTTGTGGCAGACTGAGCCACCACCACTGGACCCAGTCGACTACTGCTGCTGCTGCTGCTGCTAACCCTTTTCCTTCTTGCACCGGCGTTTCTTCTTCCCCGGCGATGAAGAGTTGGTGGAGGTAGTTGCTGCGGGGGAAGTGACGGCCACGGAGGCGACAGCAGGGGAGGCTAGAGCCTCTCTGCGCTGAAGGCGGGACTCCATGCAAGCTTCCTCAAACATGAGGAAGAGCTCATATGCCAAGGGCATGAGGGTGCCCTGGACCACCATGGTAGAGAGGATGTCGTGGGAGTATTGCACAAAGATATCTGCATACGCGCCAATGGCGCCGCACTTGATGGTGAGGTCCGCAGCCAGAGGGGGTGGAGCAGGGGTGCCAAGGCCACGAAGGATGTCTTCAGCCCGTTGCCAATAGGCGGTGACTATCTTGGTCTCCCCCATGTGGAGGGAGTTGAACTCCCGCAGCAGACGGCTATTCTCAGCCTTGCGGGACATGCGATGGGGGTGAGTGAGGACGTACCACACGACTGCAAGGTCTAGGACGCTGCTAGCGGTGAAGTCACCAAGAAAGGGCTCTACGGCCAGGCGAGAAGCCGGAGGAGCGACAGAGACAAGGGTGCGGACTGCGCGACCAATGTCATACAGCTGGTCGGCCTGGGTGGAGTCTACAGAAGAGTGAAGTATGCCCACAAGCCCTCACCCTATGCCAAGATGTCGAAGCTGAGCTCCCAAATCCAGAACTACTTGCTGGCCTGAAGCAACGGGGGTGGCGTCTCAAAGTCCTTTTGCCTGCGGCCGGCGTCCAGAGTGGGGCCAAGGACAGAGGTCACTGTCTGCCGCTGGCGCTGAGTCTGTTGTTGCGCCAGGTAATGCGTGACAGCGGACACAGTGGGACTGGCGTGCCCAAGAGGAATGAACGGCGGCGGAGCACTTGCGGCCGTCTATGAGGCCAGTGGCTGCAGTGCTGGGGGCTGCTATGTGAAGGCGGCGAGCTGTTGCTGAATGGAAGCTAAGGGATTATAGGTGTTGATGACTCCTATTGGCTACTACTACTGCTGTTGGTGCTACTCCTACTGTTGCTACTACTTCCGCTGCCACTATTACTGCTGCTACTGCTACTATTCTAGCTGTAGCTGTTGTTGTTCTTGGTCTTGCTGCTGCTACTGCTTCTGCTTGTGCTGCAGCTGTTGTCGTTGTTGCAAGAAAAGGAGGAAGGTACCCCCCCTGGGGATCCCCCAAACGAAGGAGGACCCCTCCCCACTGGGGCTGTTGGCAATGGTTATGGTGCCCCCTCTCTTTGTTTTTTTTTGTGTTTTGTGTGCTATTGATGTCAGCCTTCATGTCAGCCTAGAACGGTTGGTGTCAGCAACTGCTACGGTGTAATCTGTTGATGTTGTTGTTACAAAGTTCTTTCCCCACCCTTTTACCTCCTTTTTTCTTGTTTTTGATGATGTCAGTTGTGACGACATTAGTGACGTCAGATGCTAGATGCTGACATCAGCAGTGGCTGTGGTCATGGCCGTTATTGCACAGTTGCAACGCCTGCTATTGTTGATGCCACTACTGTTGGTATTGCTGCCGCTGCCCCTGCTCGCCGCTACTACTGTTGCTGCTGCCTGTTGTTGTTACTCGTGTTGCTGCTAATGTGGTTGTTGTGGTAACAGCCACTGCTACTATTGTTGCTGCTGTTGCTACTGTTACTGCTGTTGTTACTACAACTGCTTCTGCTATTGCTGCTGCAGCTACTTCTGCTGTTGCTGCTATTGTTATGTGCTGCTACGGCTGTTGCGACTGTTGTAGATGCTACAGCAGCTATGGCAACTGCTACTAGGATGGAGGAATTCTTATCTTGCTAGCCTTTTTATTCCTTTCCGTCTGGCACACCGAGCCTCGCTCCTCGCGATGAGCAACGGACTGCGAGCCGCGAGCTTGCTGCTCACTACCAGTAGCTCCCTTCTCGTAGCGAGCATCGGGCTTGCTGCTTGTAGCCAGCTGCTCGCGGCGAGGTGCGGGCTGCAAGCAACAGCAGCTGCTGCTGGCTGGTGTCGGCTGCTACTCGCCATTGCTGCTACTGCATCCGGCTACTGCTCCTACTTGTTGCTGCAACTGCTGCACCTGCTTTAGCTTGCAGTTGCTACTGCTATTGACTACTGCTGTTGTTGTTCGGTGCCGCTGCTACTGCTGCTACGAGCTGATGTTGTTGGTCGCCGTTGTTGCTTGCTTCTGCGAGCTACTGCTACTGCTCCGAGCTGCTACGAGCTGCTGCTGCTGCCGGCTGCTGCTGCTACGAGTTGTTGTTGCTACTGGCTACTGCTGTTGCACACACCTGGTGCTAGCTACTGCTACCATTGCTCGCTACAGTTGCCTACCACTGTTGTTGTTGCAGGCTGCTGCTCCTGCTTGCTGGTGCCAGTCACTACACCTGGGTGAAGTTGCCACGTGCGTCGTCGCCCGCAGATGTCAAACGCGGACTGTCGCTTACCTCCTCGTGTCACGCGTGGGAGTCAATGCTGCCAGAAAAAATGCGGCAGAATTTCCCCTGGCCTAGTGGCCGTGGGAAAAAATCTGAAGCCGCCACCAGGCGGGTCAATGCTGCCGGAAAAAATCCAACAGTATTTCCCCTACATTGGCGCGTATGGAGGTCCACCGACGTTGTTTGGCACCTGTTTGCCAATCTTCTAATACTGCTGCTACGCTCTGGCTCTGGTACCAAAATGGAAAACTAGGTAGCATGTTTGGACAGCGGCGTTGTTGATGCAGCATGCGGGCTCTCACGCTCGTTGATTAAGTCTGTTGGCCCCTCAGTCTGCTGCTCTAGAGTCTGGAAGTCTAGAAGCTCTGGGTTTGTTACTCAAAATTGTGCTCGTAGGTGTTACCGCGAGAAACCAGCTGAAAACTGAAAGTGACGGATTAGGAATGAAGAATGAGCAACAATGGGAGACCCCTCCAAGTTCTATCTTCCCCCCACCAGTGTAGAACTTGTTACTCAGCTAACCAGCCAATCATGAATCCGTCCTAGACCTAGTTTTTTCCAGGCAAGGTTTTCTCGGTGAGCTGTATCAGACACCTGACAGCCCAAACCCCAGGCGTCGTCCATTTTGCGTGAAAACTGGACCATACCATAAAACCGACGCTACAAACACATTCGTGCAGTCACAAGTAGAAAAAGAGTAGCAACGAGTTATGGCTACCCGAACCCAGGCAGTGCCTACGATGGTCCATGATGCCAAACAGTGCCACGCAGCGAGAGACATGGACCCTAGGCAGAGCATGATGCTGCAGACAGAATGGCATAGTCAAAAATAGTGTTCGGTGCATGCAAACAACATCTACGGTGGCAGTGACTGCCAGTGGCCCGACCGCCGAGGAGGCCTGCTGATAGAGCTGAGCACGTCGCTGGAGGGAGTAGGTTCTAGCGAACTGCAAGTAGGCCTCAGCGTGCGTCGGCTCCACCGGACGACACTCTAGCAACGTCGAGTCTCGCCGCTAGTCATCTGCACGCCGATGTACACAAGCCGGGAGGACATAACAGAGTACGATGAGAGATGCGCAAAAACCAGCAGGCTGCTGCTACTGCCCACTACTGTTGTTGTTACTGCCGGCTGCTTCTGTTGCCCGCTGCTCACACAAGTGAGAGATGTGTGAAAAACCAATAGCCAAGAGGTCACAATAAGAGTCAATGAGGCAGTGCACGGACAAAACAACACTATGGTCGCATATTTGGGGGTAGAGGTCATAACACAACGGCACACAACACTGCTCTTCAAAGAGTGGATGTGAGAAATGGATGGCCGAAGAGTAGCACAAAGCCCGGCAATGCGGTGATTTGTGCGTAGGCAAGAGAGCCCGGAAAATGGCCCAAGAAACTTTCGAGTCTCTCTGCATGTTGTTTGGCACTGCCACGGGCTACATGGCGGTCGCAAGCACAGCAGATGGGACAAGAGTGCCCAACGCACGGATGTTGTTGCTCACTTAAGGTATTTGTCCCCGTCAGTGCCTGCAGGAGGGTGGTCCGTGGCCAAGAGTAGCGACCAACCAGGTTCCACGAACAGATGCTGCATCACACGGCCAAGAGTACAATGGAACAGTGTACTAGTGTCTCCCTCCACACTCTCAGACCAGTACTTGACACAATCGTGTGAGGGGGAGTAAAAGAGCGAGACAGTGAGAGGTGCCATGGATATTGCAAGCTCACTTACAAGTCCTGAAACAAGTTGTAGGATGTTAGGGGGAGCCAGGACTTGGGTTTCACGAAGAAGCAAGACCCACCTCGTGCATCACACACGAGCTGTGACAGCCGCTACTCTTAAGGTCGAGCAAAACCTCACACAGTATTCCAAGAGTGTTGGTTTTTGCGGCTTCCACCCGTCACGACCGACACTGCTAGTTCACCGATACACCCACATTCGGGGTATATGGCAGAGGAGGGCGTGACGACACGATGGGCCTCTGGACTGCACCGAGACTTCTCCAGCACGTACGACAGCACCGGCGAGACGCAGTCGATGCGTTCCAGTAGCCCTGTGGGCTTGTCGGGATCTAGGAGAGTTTTCTTGGTGGGTTGAGACCCACGCACCCGGTGGACTATACCAGTGCAACGAGGAGACCCGGCGGCTGTACTAGCGCTTCCGATGTTGAAAAAGTGGTCTTTCATATCTGGACGTTGATTCTGAGATGTTTTGGCGCTGTTCCTGTTTTCTCGGTGGTCGAGACTCGGGTACTCGGAGAGCTGTTCCGGTGCCTCGAGGAGACCACCGTTATTGTTATCGTATTGTACGTAGTGTGTTCTCCCCGCTGACCCGTTTGGGCTCAGCGGGGGTGACGGGACCCGGTGCGGCTAGCTGCCGGAGCCCCTGCTTAAGCCCGCTAGGGGCTCATTTGCTCTCTCTCCTTGTTCTTTATATTCATCATTCCAGACTTAGCCAAATTCTTGCCGTCTTGCATCGCACTCACACACAGAGCTCATGTTCGTTTTTGCATGGGCCTGCATGCCCTAAAATTGTTTCCAATTTGGTATCAGAGCACAGGGGGGCGTGTGAGTAGCAGAAGTAGCAGCAGTGGGTGGAACGCAAAGAGAACGCGCCACATGGTGCCACGCCGGTAGCAGTGCGAGGGAGCGCAAAACGTCTGCAAGTGAACGCCACTGGGGTGGTGAGCCGCGAAAAGGAGCAATAGCAACTGTGGCGGCAACAGCAAAAGCAACAGCAGCAGCAGCCACTGGAGTAGCAGCGGCAACAGTAGCAGCGTGCAGCAACTTTGGCAGCAGCAGTAGCAGAGTGCAGTAGCAGCAACAGCAGCGTGTAACAGTAGCAACAGCGGCAAAAGCAGCTGTAGCAGCGCATCAGCCGCTGCAGCAGCAGCGTCAGCAGTAGTAGCATATAGCAGCGGTAGTAGCAGTAGCTACTATAGCAGCGACGGCAGCAGCAGCAGCGTGCAGTAGCGACGGCAGCAGCAGCAGTGTGCAACAGCGACGGCAGCAGTAGCAGCGTGCAGTAGTAGCAGTCGCGGCGGCAGCAGCTGCTACGTAGAGAAGCAGCAGCAACAGAAGTAGCAGTAGTAGCAGAAGCAACAGCAACAGCAAAAGCAGCACCAGCAGCAGCAACAGCAGAAGCAGCAGCAGCAGAAGCAACCGTTACAGCTGCAACGGTGGTGCTGCCGCTGCAAGGAGGGCCTCGCAGCCCTCCTCTGAGGGGGGGCCCTCTGAGGGGGCCTGTCGGCCCCGTTCGCCCCCCCCCCCC